>WBNM01008896.1:4708-28767 GCA_013399055.1 Ramphastos sulfuratus | reverse complement strand
TTTGGGATTGGACAAGTGTATGATGGGATGGGATGGGATGGGATGGGATGGGATGGGATGGGATGGGATGGGATGGGATGGGATGGGTCAGGTGGACCAAAGGATGGGGCAGGAAATCTTCCAGGGCCTGAGTGGCAGCAGAGTCAGGGATCCCAGCATTGCCTGCTGGCCTGGATTTGCTGTGTCTGGGACAAACAGGCAGACACCAAGGCAGGAAATGCTGCAGCTCGATCCCAAAACGACAGCTGAAGGAGCTTCCAGATGCCTTGTCTGGAATGGCTGTGCCCCATATAGAAGCCAGGACTGCTCTGCTGCTCAGTTCTCCTGGCTGGGAGGGCTCCATCCTCACCTCCATGGCCATTCTCCCCCAGCCAGCAAAGGAAACTGAGGCTGTGAGCCCAGGTACTGACCAAGGCATCACCTGAGGACAAGGGACCAGGGCTCAGAGAATCACTGATGGGGCGGTTGGAAGGGACCCGAAAAGCTCCTCCAGCCCAACCCCCTGTGCCAGAGCAGGTCACACAGAAACACATCCAGGCAGGTCTTGAATATGTCCAGAGAGGGAGACTCCACAACCCACCCTGGGCAGCCTGTTCCAGAGGATGATGCCAGCCTGCTGGCAATGACCTCAAAGGTGGGAGCTGGTGAGTGCAGGAGCATCTCAGGGCAAGCAGGGCTGGGCAGGGGCTGCTGGCAGGGTGCCCGAGTGGCTCTGTCCTCGCCACGGGCACCGGCAGCGCTGTGGATGGGCTGGCAGGAGGGGGTCTGTGTGGCCATGTGGATGCTCCCGCGGGCCACACGCTGGCAAGGACTCTGAAGGGCACAGGCCTGGGATGTGAGGAAGCAGCGAGGACAGGGCCTCCTCACTGCAGCGCCTCCATTCCCTGGGATCTGCTGTCCCCGGGAGGGCACCGTGCCCAAGGGCAGCTCAAGGGCTCCATGGAGACAACGCTGCCTTCCTCAAGGGCACCCCAAGCCCAGCTCTCACCCACAGCTGTCTCTCCACTCTCCAGGCCTGCAGCGGGCGCAGAGCAGGCACATCACATCCCCACCCCACCCCCCCCCAGCAGCAGCTGGGGAAACTGAGGCAGAGGAAGGGCCTGGCCCGAGGTCACGGGAGCAGAAGGCATCCACCCCTGGCACGGGGCTGCCCATGGGCATTACTCACAGTCCTCACCACAGACCTCATCAACAGCTCAGCCTTCAGTCCCACCCCAAAAATCACATGCCTGAGGTGGTGGCTCCTTCCCTGGAGCTGCTACCCCACCCCCCCCCAGCGCCAAGCCAGGCACATCCCTGCCTGTGGTGCAGCCTCTGCAGCACTGCTGGGTACCACAGCCCTGCCCTCTGCTGCAGGGATGTTTGCTGGGAGGGGGGCGACGGGGGCAAGCTGGGGGTGAGGGGATACAGGCAGTCAGCCGGGAGAGGGGCACTGACAACTCATGACTCCAGCAAGGACGGATGTTGGTGGGGAGGGAGGGGGCGACAGAACCATTAGATGCCTAAGAGACCCCAGCCCTGCTCAGGTTGCCGCCTTGCTGCTGCAGGGCTCCCACCCTGCCACACACCAACCTTTGCCCATGTCAGGACAGGAGAGGATGGAGGGGGAAAAAAAAAGTCTGAGGGGTCGTTTCAAAGCAGCGAGAGACCCTTCCCCTCTACAAGGCTGGGGGTGGGGAAGGGGCAGCATGCCCGCCCGGCAGCCCTCGGCGCCAGCTGCAGCTGTGCTTGCTCACCCTGGGCCTCGCCACAGCATCTTCAGCGGGCTCCGGGAGGACACTCTCAAGGACAAGGTGTCCCCGAAACCTGCGGCTCGGCAGAGATGCAGCGGTGGGGCCGGGGGCAACAGAAAGGCTCCCAAACAGCGGAGACACACACACACACACACACACCCCCGACACTGCCTGGCTCACCCCAAGCGCCTCCCCACCGGTGAAGGAAAATGCAGTCTGGGCAAGCAACCGGAGGGCAAAACCCCTCCCTGGCAAGCAGCGGGCAGCGAGCAGGGGAGCGGCGGTACCTACCCCATCCCAGCACTCCGGCATGGCGAGGATGCCCACGGGCACCGGGGAGGGGGCCGAGCCGAGAGGGTCCTGGCGGTGTGTGTTGGGGAGTGGGGGGGGGGGACACAGCGTTGCGGCAGCGAAGCTGAGCTCTGCGCCGGCTCAGCCCCTCCGCTGGATTTATAGCGGAGCCCCAGCCCCTGCGCCGAGCACCTCCCCTCTCTCCTCCCCACCCCCTACCCCCGCCTCGGCGAGATGCGCAGCCCCGGCGGCTTCGGGCTCCACTGCGGGCAAGGCGGCGGTGGTGCCAAGGCTCAGCCATTGGCTGCCGCCGGAATTATTCATGCTCCAATTGGCCCCAAATACCCTTGTTTATGAAGGAAAAAAGACCGCCTGGCACCGTGCGGGGCTTGCTCCATCTTCCCTCCTTCGGCAGACGGAGGCGGGCAGGGATGCTTCGACATGGTCCTGCTGCCAGCCCTCGCCACGCAGCCGGCACGGGCAGGGCAGAGCCCAGCAGTGCTCCTCCGGACCCGTCACACACAGACACAGCTCTGGCCCTACACAGGGGCCTGCTTGAGCCTGCAGCCCCCCCAGACCACCTCCTCTGGTCTTACAGAGTCCTTCTGCTTGAGCCTGCAGCCCCCCAGACCAACTCCTCTGGTCCTACAGAGTGCTTCTGCTTGAGCCTGCAGCCCCCAGACCAAGTCCTCTGGTCCTACAGAGAGTTCTGCTTGAGTCTGCAGCCCCCAGACCAGGTCCCTTCAGCAGTGCATACCCACCAGGACACAGGCACATACTCACAGGTGGACATGCTAAGGTCAGACCAGAGGTTCCCTGAGGTCCCTTCCAACCTGACATTCTGTGGCTCTGTGATTCCTAACAAGGCTAACAACACAGAAGGATGCAGCAGGCTCACTCTGCCCGTGCAGATGCCCATGCATGGGAATATATGTTGGACACAGACATGCTGAGGCCAGGCAAAATTGTGTGTCCCCCCCACAGCAAGAGTTGGTCAGGCACTGGAATGTACTGCCCAGGGAGGGGGTGGAGTCATCAGCCCTGGAGGTGTTTAAAAGTCGTTTGGATGTGGTGCTTGGGGATATGGTTTAGGGTGCATCTTGCAGAGTAGGGGTCTGGGGTGGCCTTGATGATCCTGAGGGTCTGGCCCAACCTTGAATGTTTCTGTGATCATATAAACTTTGAGGGGAAAAAAAATTATAGTCACAGAATGGGTTGGAGGGGACCTTTAAAAGTCATCTCAGTCCAAGCCTCTGCAGTCACCAGGGACATCAGGCTGCTCAGACCCCCATCAAGCCTGATCTTGGATGTCTCCAGGGATGGAGCCTCCAAACAGCTTCCCTGGGCAGCCAGTGGCAGTTTCTTTCTACCCTCATTGTGCAGAACCTCCTCCTGATGCCCAACCTAACTCTGCCCTGCTCCAGTTCCAAACCATTGCCCTCAGCCTGTCCCCACAGGCCCTTCTGAACAGTCCCTCCCCAGCCTGCCTGCAGGTCCCCTGCAGATATCTAGATATCCCTTCCAGGGATGGATGGGACAATGGAGCCTCAAGCACCTCCCTGGGCAGCCTGTGCCATTCTCTCTCCACCCTTACTGTGCAGAATCTCCTCCTGATGCCCAACCTAACTCTGCCCTGCTCCAGTTCCAAACCATTGCCCTCAGCCTGTCCCCACAGGCCCTTCTGAACAGTCCCTCCCCAGCCTGCCTGTAGCCAGTTCAGGTACTGGAAGGCTGCTCTAAGGTCTCCCCAGAGCCTTCTCTTCTCCAGGCTGAGCAGCTCCAGCTCTCAGTTGGGGGACAATAAATACAAAGGCCACAGAAAGGGGAGTGCCAACCTCACAGGGCTGTCCACTGTGTGTCTGCATTGCCTCTTTCAGATGCCTCATCCCTGGCACCACTGCAGGTCAGGTTGTTTGGGGCTGTGAGCAACCTGCTCTAGTTGCAGATGTCCCTGCTGAGTGCAGTGGGGTTGGGCTGGATGAGCTTCCCAGGTGTTTTCCAAGCCAAAGCATTCCATGAGTCCATGATTCCATCACTCCACATTCCTGTTTGTGGTCACATGTGGGTCAGGAATGTGCCTGATGCAGCCTTCTCCCATCTGCCACTGTGGTGACTCATGCCCAGGGCCAGCACAACACCTTGCACACGTGCAGAACCTGGTGCCCACGTGCACTCATGCCACACTTACACCTGGATGCTGCCCAGATACTTGTGCTGCCTTCCCTGGCAGCATGGGCATGGAATCAGGGAACTGTTTGGGTTGGAAAAGCCCTCTGAGAGCTTCCAGTCCAACCAGCAACCCAACCCCACCATGACCATCAAACCATGGCCCCAATGCCATGGCCACAGGTCTGAGCTCCTCCAGCCATGGGGACTCCACCACTTCCACACCTGGAATCCTGTGTACAGCCTCTCCTCAACCTCCTCTTCCCATCCCACCTGCTGGCCCTCAGGGAAGGATTTGCCCCCAGCCTGGCCATGCCCAGGTCGATGAGGCAGAGGGAGAGCCAGGGCAGCAGTGCCACGGGGGTGGCTGCTGTGTGCACACACCTGCAGGCAAATGGTTTCTGCCCTCATGCCAATGAGGCTTTGCAAGAGGGCAAACCTGCAGCTCACACCCATGGATGACCTCATGCCACCACAGCCCCCACGCCCCTCCAGCAGCCTCTGGGTGCCATCCTCTTGCACTCTGCCTGCCCCCCGCCCCTGGCTCAGCTCAGCACTGCTGCCTGGCTTGGCACAGCTGGCACCTGAGTGATCATGGGTGGAGAAAGAGTGGAGCTGGTTCCTCCAGCATCGTGGTTTGCATCTATTATGCCCTGGCACAGGCAGCAGCCGTGGGCAGAGAGGGCCCAGCTGCCTTTGCCAGTGCATGCCCCACATGGCACAGCCTCATCTTCTCACCTTCACCCAGCAGGCTGCTTCTTGTGGAGTCTCTGGTGTCTAAAAACAGGTCTGAGACACTTTTCCCTGTGGAGAGCCCTTTCCCTGGCCTAGGCAAATGCCCACTCAGAGCTGGTATCCTGTCTGGATGGGCAGACAGGCAGCAGGGTGGCATCCCCCTTTCCTCCACCAGAGAGGTTTTCCTCTGCACTGCTTTGCCCTGCAGAGAGCTCAGAGCCCAGCCTGGAGAGATGCATCTCTGCCAGCCAAGGGCCATGTGTGAGGGGGAAGCCCAGCTCCTGGGTGGTTCCTGGCACAGCTACAGAGCTGTTGGTGAGGCCAGGTGCCAGTTTTGCTTTCCTCAGCCTGCAGAACCAAAGAGCAGTCACAGCCTCTGGGAAAAGGCAAGAGATGCAGAGGAGGGCACGAGCAAGGGGCAAAGAAGGTGGCAGAAGAGAGGGCTGAAAGGATGGAAAAACAAGGTGGAAAAAGGCAGGGATGCAAATGAGGGGCAGGGAGATGGGAGAGAGGGCTGAGCATGGATGACTCTGCTTGGCTGGCATCAAACGATGTCACCACCCCACTGAGCTACCAGCCCATCCAGCTGGCAGGCAGCCCGGGCCTCCAGCAGGGTCAGAATGCCAAGGTGCCAGGGCAAAGGCATCTGCTCCCTTGGTACCCTGAAGCCTGGCTGAATCTAGCAGCCCCAAGGGCTTTACTTTGGCTGGTGGCAGCAGCAGGAGGGCAGAGCTGCCCCCAGCTGGGGCAGAGCATGCCAGGGAGGGAGCAATCACTGGCTCTGGGGAGAAGCAGAGGGACAGTGAAGAGCTGAGCTGGGCTCTGGATTGGCTTAGCCAAGAAGCTGAGCCTAGAAAATGGAGTGAGAGCTCCTGGACAGAGGGCAGGCAGCCCCCAGCCTTTGTTGGGAACCAACCTGGATGGTGCCAGGCTTGGGGAAAGGAAGAAATTCCACAGATCCATAGAATGGGATGGGTTGGAAGGGACCTTAAAGCTCATCCAGTGCCAACCCCCTGCCATGGGCAAGGACACCTCCCACCTGTACAGGGTGCTCAAGGCCTCATCCAGCCTGGCCTTGGACACCTCCAGGGAGGGGACATCCACAACCTCCCTGGGCAACCTGTGCCACTCTCTCCCCACTCTCACTGCCAACAATTTCTTCATCTCCAGTCTCAGTCTGCCCTCTCCCAGCTGACCCAGCACATCCCTCTAGGAGAGGAACCTGCAGGGCAGATGTCCTGGCTGGGGAGAAGCTCTGTTCATGTTCTGTGGGTACCAAGGGCATGCAGGAGCCTCTCTGTGGCATTCACCACCTGGGCACCACCAGGGCTGAGGTTCAGCATTGCTGTGGGCTAGTGCCTGAAATCCTGATGTGCCAACATTCCCTGGCACACCCCATTAGTCCTTAGCATCCTCTGCATGCCAACCAGGCCCTGCCTCAGCCTAGCTGAGCAAGAGCCCTCCTGGTGCCTGTGGCACTACCAGGAGCTCCCTCCTTGCCTCTCTCTCCTTCCTTGCCCTCCTTCCAGTGGCACCAGAAGGTTTTGGGTTCTCCTACAGTGGTCAACCCTGAGCAAGGCAAGCAAGAAGCAGTCCAGACCTGCCCAGGTTGCCATCTTTGTGACACCTCTTTTCCACCACTGGCCTCCAAGAAGGCCACCAAAAAGTCTCTGTAAACCACAGCAGCCACTGCCCAGTAGCCTGACCAAAGTGCTTGCTCCCCACTTGGTTGCACCTTGCCACCTGCACAGGTAGTGGAGGCCAAACAGGCAAGTCCCAAAAGCTTGGGCATCCCTTGGAGGCTGCCAAAACAGGGCTCTGCCATCCCCTGCCCCTCTCCCAGGGTGTATGAAATGCAGATTTGTTTTAGCCATGCAGATGCTGCTAGTTCAGTGCTGGACCTGCTAAGCTTCAGCCAGCACCACCCGAACCCAACCCTCCTGGTGGTGCCAGCTGCTGACAAAGCTTTCAGCCTGTCAGTGGTGACCCTGGGAGGAGGGCATGGTTTAGGAGAGAGACAGCTGGGGTCTGGCAACCCCTTTGCCCCTCCTTCCCCCTCTGCCAGCACCCTGCAGGGGCAGCCTGGTGCGGGATGAGCTTGGGCAGAGGTGCGAAAGTGCTGAAGACCAAAACCCCAGCGAGCCCCGAGACCAAGTGGTGGGGCTCCTCCAAAGAGGTACAAGGCGGGCAGGTGCCAGCCTGGGGAGCAGAGGGGTCCCTCTACCCACGAGAGGTGGGTGGCACGGAGGGGCAATGCCCCCAGCCTCCTTTCAAACACCCCTTATGAAAGCAGGCAGCCAGCATTGCCCAGGAAACCATTGCCATGGCAATGGTAAAGGGACTGGCAAAGCAGCTGGGGCCTCTCGAGAGGAAACCACCACGTTTAGAGAGGCTTTGTCCCTGCTTCACTGCCAAGTGCCCACGGAGGACGCCTGGCAGTGATCACCCTGGCCCCTCCTGCTGAGGCCCTCCATGCACAGGAAAGGGGTGAGACAGTATCACCCCTGGCACTGCTCGGGGTCCTGAAGCCTTTCCCAGCGCAGCACCCCCAGCACTGCTCAGGGTCCTGAAGCCTTTCCCAGCGCAGCACCCCCAGCACTGCTCAGGGTCCTGAAGCCTTTCCCAGCGCAGCACCCCCAGCACTGCTCAGGGTCCTGAAGCCTTTCCCAGCGCAGCACCCCCAGCACTGCTCAGGGTCCTGAAGCCTTTCCCAGCGCAGCACCCCCAGCACTGCTCAGGGTCCTGAAGCCTTTCCCAGCGCAGCACCCCCAGCACTGCTCAGGGTCCTGAAGCCTTTCCCAGCGCAGCACCCCCAGCACTGCTCAGGGTCCTGAAGCCTTTCCCAGCGCAGCACCCCCAGCACTGCTCAGGGTCCTGAAGCCTTTCCCAGCGCAGCACCCCCAGCACTGCTCAGGGTCCTGAAGCCTTTCCCAGCGCAGCACCCCCAGCACTGCTCAGGGTCCTGAAGCCTTTCCCAGCGCAGCACCCCCAGCACTGCTCAGGGTCCTGAAGCCTTTCCCAGCGCAGCACCCCCAGCACTGCTCAGGGTCCTGAAGCCTTTCCCAGCGCAGCACCCCCAGCACTGCTCAGGGTCCTGAAGCCTTTCCCAGCGCAGCACCCCCAGCACTGCTCAGGGTCCTGAAGCCTTTCCCAGCGCAGCACCCCCAGCACTGCTCAGGGTCCTGAAGCCTTTCCCAGCGCAGCACCCCCAGCACTGCTCAGGGTCCTGAAGCCTTTCCCAGCGCAGCACCCCCAGCACTGCTCAGGGTCCTGAAGCCTTTCCCAGCGCAGCACCCCCAGCACTGCTCAGGGTCCTGAAGCCTTTCCCAGTGCAACACCCCCGGCACTGCTCAGGGTCCTGGAGCCGTTCCCAGCGCAACACCCCTGGCACCGCTCGGGGTCCTGAAGCCTTTCCCAGCCGCAGGCTGCTGTCCCACGCAGGACCCAGGGGTGGGGGGGATACAGCCTGTGGCCGGTCCTACCTTCCAGTCCATATCCACAGGGGAGAGGAAGACATCTGAATTCTCCTGGGGAGAGAAGGAGCCGTTAGGGACAGCGGCGAGCCCCTGCAACCCGCACTCCCCTGGCACCCTCCACACACCCAACTCAGGAAGCACCGCAAGCAGTCAGTCCCCAGGGCACTGGGAGCACGGGGCGGGGAGGGGGGACAGGACGGGACACGACACGACGACGACCTGCAGGGGGACACCGTGGCCAGAGGTCTGCACACACACAGACACATCTGCAACCCCTGCCCGGGTCTGCATGCACTGCCTAACACCCCGGGGGTGGATTGGCACAGGTGGGCAACACCTTCTCACACGCAGAACCAAGAATGGTTTGGGTCTGAGGTCATCCACTCCAGCAGCAACCCAATCCCACCATGGGCACCAAACCATGGCCCCAAGTGCCATGGCCACGTGAATCTGGAACATCTCCAGGCATGGGGGCTCCTTAACCTCCCTGGACAGCCTGTGCCAATCCCTGACCACTCTGATCTCTCCAACCTAAGCCTCCCCTGGCACAATTCCAGGCCAGTTCCTCTCCTTCTGTCCCCTGATCCCAGGGAGCAGAGCCCAACCCCAGCTGGCTGCAGCCTCCTCTCAGGGAGCTGCAGAGAGCAATGAGGTCTCCCTCAGCCTCCTCTTCTCCACACTAACCACCCCCAGCTCCCTCAGCTGCTCCTCCCCAGCCCTCTTCTCCAGACCCTTCTCCAGCTTTCTTGCCCTTCCCTGGACCTGCTCAAACCCCTCAATGTCCTTCTTGGAGTGAGAGACCCAAAACTGATCCCAGGACTCAAGCTGTGCCCTCACCAGTGCCCAGCACATGGGCACCATCACTTCCCTACTCCTGCTGGCCACACCAGTGCAGATCCAGGCCAGGCTACTGATGCCCTTCTTGGCCACCTGGGCACACCCTGGCTCATCTTCAGCTGCTGCCAACCAGCATCCCCAGCTCCTTTTCTGCTGGGCATTTTCCAGCCACCCTGCCCCAAGCCTGGAACATCCCTGGGGTTGTTGTGACCCAAGCCAGGATCCAAAAGCAGAGCCTGTGAACTGATACCAGCACACTGCACACACACCCCCGGACTGAAGAGCACCACAGGTGTGCCCAGGCCAGCTCACCCCCCACTCAAGCATCCACATCCTGGCACCCCATGTGCAGGAGGTGGTGCCAGTGTGTTCAGCAGACTCACCAGTTCGGCATCCTGGCTCCTCAGCAGTGGCTTCTCCTCGGTGAAGCGCAGCTCGTGGAGCCCTGCCATGGTCATGTCCTGCAGCAGCAGCCCTGCCCAGGGAGAGAAAGCTGTCAGGGAAGGTCCTGCCTTGGTGTCCTTCAACCCCAGCCCCCTGGAGCCTCCCCAGGTTTCCCTGGGCTCATAGAGACAGGACCCAAGTCGGTTTCACTCTACCCACCTATGAGGACTGGGTGCTGCAGCTTGTCTGGAGGCTGCAGTGAGCCTCTCTGCTGAGAGCTGGAAGCAGGCATGGGGCAGGCAGTGCCTACCAGAGCTCTGCTTCCATCTCACACTCACTTCAGCTCTTTTGCACTTAGATCTGTCTCCAAGGCATGAAACTGGCAGACTAACTTGTTCTGCCCATGTAGGGCAGCCCTCCAAGCACTCAACCCGGGGCAAGAACATCTCAGTTCCCAAACTTCTATCCAAAGAGAGAAAATCCAACATTTTGGTAGACAGATATGGGGGGGACGGGGAGGGGCAGGACAGGACGGGACAGAAGGAGAGCCAGAAGATCACAGGGGTGCTGTTCCTCACACTGGGAGGCAGAGAGAGCCTCTCTGAGCTGCAAGGGGAGCGGAGAGACCGCTTGATGTTTGGACGGGAGGGAGGGGAGGACGCCAGATGTGAAGCCTTTGCTCCCAAACCCTGCTTCTCGCCTGCCAAGCAGGAGTTGGGCACCCAGCAGGTCCGTTCCAGCACCCGGCAGGGGCAGACTTCACCACTCAGCAGAGGGCTGAGCCTGGCTGCTGCTCGGCAGGGCACCGGGACTTGGAACCCCCAATGCTGGCATCTCCAAGAACACCTCCAGGGGCAAGCCTGGCTGAGAAAGCAGAGGGGAGCAGGGGGAAACCTGCACCCCCTCAGCAGCTGGCTGAGCACAGTGACACTTATAGGGGACACAGAGGACAATCCGGGGCGGGGGTGGGGGGAGGCAAGTAAGAGGATTGTCTGCTCTCAGGCAGCATCCACACCTCAAGCCTTTGCCTTCACAGCCTCCATTTCCAACCCTTCCCCAAAGCCAAGCCTTGCTGATGCTCCGACCAGGATCGCTCTGGTCCCACCCCCCCTCCTCTGGCTGCCCACCCGTTGCGGTGTGCCCTGCAGTACCGGGGGTGACCTGGGGCCGTGCCCACCCGTTGCAATTGTGCCCTGCAGTACTGGGGGTGACCTGGGGCCGTGCCCACCCGTTGCAATTGTGCCCTGCAGTACTGGGGGTGACCTGGGGCCGTGCCCACCCGTTGCGGTGTGCCCTACAGTACTGGGGGTGCCCTGGGGCCGTGCCCACCCGTTGCGGTGTGCCCTGCAGTACTGGGGGTGACCTGGGGCCGTGCCCACCCGTTGCAATTGTGCCCTGCAGTACTGGGGGTGACCTGGGGCCGTGCCCACCCGTTGCAATTGTGCCCTGCAGTGCCGGGGGTGACCTGGGGCCGTGCTAGCACCGCAGCCAACGCGGGCCCTGTTCGTGCACAGCCTCGGCCAAGCCTGCTTCGCACTTTCACAGCATCACAGGAATGGTAGGGGATGGAAAGGACCTCTGGAGATCATCCAGTCCAGCACACCCCTCCTACCAAGGCAGGGCCAGCTAGAGGAGGTCACACAGGTCCAGGTCCAGCANCCTAACATCCAGTCTAAATCTCCCCTCTGCCAGTTCAAACCCATTCCCCTTGTCCTGTCAATAGTCCCTTGTCAATAGTCCCTCCCCAGCCTTCCTGTAGCCCCCTTCAGATCCTGGAAGGCTACTCTAAGGTCTGCTGGAAGCCTTTCCTCGTAAGGGAGATGCTCTGCTCCCCGTCGAAGCTAAGTGACCCCCGACTGGGGGGTGCGGAGAGGCCAAGCGATGCCTTACAAGCACTGTGAGGCCAGCAGGACTGCAGGAGGTGGCCACAAACTCCTCCCCAAAGCCACCTTTTGCTCCTCCAGCTGAGGTTTCCATTCAGGCTGTGCCAGCTGCTGGCTGTCTGCAGCCTTTGCTTCTGCTCCCGGAGAGCCATCCAGGACTGCCTCTGAGAGGGAGAAACTCCACCACAAAGCCTCCCGGAGAGTCCCGGGGTGCCCTGCACCGAGGATCTCCGTGCACAGAGGAGCAGAAACTGCACAAAAGCCCAGCAGGGAGAACTGTCAACAGTCCCCATGGAGAGGAGCCTGCCCACAGCTGGGCACAAGGTGGGCACAGCCCCCACCTGCAGCCCACCAGCCACCAGGTGAGAGGATGCAGAACCACCCTGCCATGGACCAGGGGGATCTTCCAGGCATCATTTTGCCCTGGCACCCCCAGGCCATCATGACCCTGATGGGGGCACCTTTATGACACAGGTGGCACTTATCCTGGCACCACCTCGTGAGCAACCCTTGGAGCACAATCCCAGGGCTTAAAAAACCCAAACACACATGGGAAAAGGGGAGGAAAAGCAGGGAATGCCTCACCAGTAGCTGGGTCTGGAGAAGAGCAGCAGCCCACAGCAGTTGTCCCACAGCAGTTGTCCCCGTGCTGTGACGGTGCCAAGGTGCCCGCGTGGCAGCAGCCCCCAGGGTGGCTGGGGACTGCACTTAGGGGATGGCAAAAGCCTCTCTTAATTAAAGCCTCCAGCTAATAGGGGAGGGAGGGGGGCAGCTGAGCAATGAGGGAAGGGCCTGTGCCCTTGCTTGCGTAGCAGAGCCCTGTGCCAACCAGCAGCCTCAGCCTGCCATGGGTGGTGAAAGGACCTTGCTGCCCAGCCCCGGGAACGCAGTCCCATGGGTTGCACCAGGAGCACAGGCATGCTGCTGGCTTCCCTGTGCCATCCCCACGGGCATCCTCACCCCTGCTCCTGCCCAGTGCAGCAGTGCTGGGGCTGAGGGCAGCGTCACCCAGCCTGGCTGGAACTGCCATCGCTGCGGAGGGCTGCTGGAGGAGCCACGGTTCTGGGGCTCCTGGCCAAAACAATTTGGCTGCCATGGCGTGCCAGGGCAGTGTGGCTGGCAAAGATCCCTCTTCAAAGAACCCTACAGTGGGCTCAAAGATCAGCCAGTGCCAACCCCCCCTCCAGGGACACCTCCCACCAGCCCAGGGTGCTCAAGGCCTCATCCAGCCTGGCCTTGAACACATTCTGTGATTCTGCGTCTCACGACCTCCCTGGGCAATCTGTACCAGTCTCTCCCCACCCTCACTGCCAACAATTTCTCCCCCCTCTCTGCTCTCAATCTTCCCTCTCCCAGCCCCAATCCACTCCCCTTTGTCCTATTCCTCTGGGGGTTTCCCCTGGCCCATCACAGCTCCCTGCAGCTTGGCTTGCTCCAGTGCTCCCCACCACCACCTGTGCCCAGGGTGCCAGCTCCAGCACAGCCATCTCTGCTCCCACTCTGCCTTCTCAGTGCAGTGTCAGCATTTCCTGAGCACAGCCAGGATGTTCCAGCTCCCTTATCTTGGGTCAGAGCCAAGCCCAGTGCCACCATCAGTGCTGTGTTTAGGACTGGTGCTCTGTCTCAGCACCACTTTGTCACTGTGTGACAGGGACAGAAGCAGCCAGAGAGTCTTACCTTCCCTGTGCCTACTGCTGCCTTATCAGAGCAGAACCAGCTCACAGCAAGGAAATACCTTCTTATTATTGCTGTCATCACCATCATCATCATCATCACTACCCAATCACAGAACCACTGAGTGGGGTTTGCTTGGAAGAGACCTTTAAGCTCATCCAGCCCAACTCTTAACTCAGCAGTGCCAGGGCACCACCAACCCCTGGCCCTCAGCACCACATCTCCATGGCTCTGAAACCCCTGCAGGGATGGGGACTCCACCTTCCCTGGTGGTGGAGGGCAGCCTCCTCCAGGCCTTGACAACCCTCAAGGGGAAGGAGTTTCTTCTAAGGTTCAACCCAAGCCTCTCCTGCTGCTACCTGAGGCTGTTTCCTGTCCCTGTTAAGAGGGAGCAGAGCCTAACCCCAGCTGTCTGCAGCCTCCTCTTAGGGAGCTGGAGAGGGTGATGAGGTCTGCCCTCAGCCTCCTCTTCTCCACACTAACCACCCCCAGCTCCCTCAGCTGCTCCTCCCCAGACCCTTCATTACCCATCATCATCATCATCATCATCATCATCATCATCATCATCACCACCATGAGGCTATGGGAAGGATTTGCCACAGGCCAGTGTGTCTGGGGCTGCCTTGGTTGATGTCCTCAGTGCCACAGGAGCCTCCCTGCTGACCACCAGCACCCAGCACTGGTGCAGACCTGGCACCCATGGATGCTGGCATGGATTCTCTGGGCTAACTGGGCAGTGTGTGACAGAGCAAAGACTGGCACCTGCCAGGCAGTGAAGACAAAATGACCTCCAGCAGGCTGAGGAGAGGGAAGAAAAAGAACCCTACAGCCCACTCAAGTGTGCCCACAGCATTACCACCCCAGCAGGACCCCTGAGGGGCTACAGTGGGATGGAGGAAAAACCCCAGAGTGGCACAGCCTGGGCCAGCTTCTGCCCTGGGGGATAAACACCACCACAGTTCGCTCTGCCCTCGTGGTGGGGGTGGCACAGGTCTGTACCCCACTGGCCTCCACAAAGCACCGTGGCCCAGCTGGGGTTGGCAGGAAGGGGAAGATGGCAGCAGGCTGGTGGTCCAACAACGCTGCTGCAGAGGTTGAGTGCCAGGGGCCTGGGGGATGGAGGGTTGTGTCTTGAGGGGGGGATTCAGGCTGCCTGGCAGCAGAGCAAACCCCCCCTCTCCCAGCCCGATGGCAGCATGGAGGCTCCCAGAGCAGGCTGGCAGAGGAAGTGGCACTACAAAGATGCTCCAGCGGTCCCACAGCCCCCCCTCCAACCCCTCCCCCCCCCGCCCCAGGCTGTCAGCTTGGTGGATCCCCATGCCAGGAAGCTCCCAGGTCAGCACCCCTCTCCCTTTTCCCCTTCCAGCACAACCAGTCTGGGCTGGCTTCTCCCCTCCCCCGCTGCGCTGCAGCCCTGGCACCTCCCCGGGCATCACCTCCCGTACCCCAAAAAGCATCGGGCCCCCTACAGCCCATAGCAGGGGAAGAAGCAATGCGGGTTGGGGGGCTGTGCCAGCCCCACTTCCTAGGCAGGGCTCGAAGCCTCCCCCCGACCAGGCGCACTCCCAGCGCCCATCTGCTGCCAGCCTCGCCCTGCCGCCACCCCCCAGCGCACCTCCCTCTGCCCACAGCCGGGTACCAGGGGCACCGGGCGGCCGCTACCTGTCAGCAGCTCGATCTTGTGCCGAAGAACCTTCATACCGGGGCACGGGGGGGCTCCCCCCGGTGCCCCCGGGCGGGGCGGGGAAGGGACAGAGGTCGGCGGCGGCCCCGGTGCGAGGAGCGAGCGGAGCCGGTGCTGGTGTCGGTGCCGGTGCCAGGCGCGCAGGGCGGCGCAGGGGCGAGGCTGGGCAAGGCTCCCGACGGCCCGGGACCTCCCATTACCGGGACCGGAGGGGAGGGGACGGGGTTGGCACCGGGCAACGGCAGGAGAACAATGGGACCGGTCAGGGGCTGAGGCGGAACGGGAGATGGAGCAGTGCTGGGGGGGGGTTAGAGGGGAGATGGAGCAGTGNGTATTAGAGGGGAGATGGAGCAGTGCTGGGGGGGTTAGAGGGGAGATGGAGCAGTGCTGGGGGGTATTAGAGGGGAGATGGAGCAGTGCTGGGGGGGTTAGAGGGGAGATGGAGCAGTGCTGGGGGGTATTAGAGGGGAGATGGAGCAGTGCTGGGGGGGTTAGAGGGGAGATGGAGCAGTGCTGGGGGGTATTAGAGGGGAGATGGAGCAGTGCTGGGGGGGTTAGAGGGGAGATGGAGCAGTGCTGGGGGGTATTAGAGGGGAGATGGAGCAGTGCTGGGGGGGTTAGAGGGGAGATGGAGCAGTGCTGGGGGGTATTAGAGGGGAGATGGAGCAGTGCTGGGGGGGTTAGAGGGGAGATGGAGCAGTGCTGGGGGGTATTAGAGGGGAGATGGAGCAGTGCTGGGGGGGTTAGAGGGGAGATGGAGCAGTGCTGGGGGGTATTAGAGGGGAGATGGAGCAGTGCTGGGGGGGTTAGAGGGGAGATGGAGCAGTGCTGGGGGGTGTTAGAGGGGACATGGAGCATTTTTCCCACTCTCCAAGCTGAACCTCCCCTGGCACAGCTTGAGGCTGTGCCCTCTTGCCCTGGCACTTGGTGCACGTGGGAAGAGCCCAAGCCCACCTGGCTGCAGCCTCCTCTCCTGGAGCTGTAGAGGGCCTTGAGGCCTCCCTCAGCCTCCTCTCCTCCAGACTAACCACCCCCAGCTCCCTCAGCTGCTCCTCCCAGGACTCGTGGTGAAGCTTTGCCGGGTTCCTCAAGCCCAGCCCCACAGGGAAGGGCTGGGGCTGCTGCCCGGGGGCAGGGCTGTGGCCACCTCTGGTGCCCAGGCTACCTCCTGCTCCTCACCCCTGCCAGCAACAGCCCAGGGGAAACTTCTCCTCTTCCCACTGCTGCTCCATCCTGCCCTTCAGTGCCAGAGGGGAAGCCAAAACATTTCCTCTAGGGCTCCTTGAGGGTCTCCTGCACCAAGAGGGATCTGTGCCAGGTGCTGTAAGAGGCTTGGAGCAGGGCTGCTGGCACCACAGGGACAGCCTCTGCCCTGCAGGTTGTGGGGAGCAGCCAGCAGCAGGCTGAGACTGAGCCCCCACCCCCACCCCGAGCCAGGTGAGCACCTCGAGGGGGTTGAGTCAGGCTCTTGGTACCACCACCCTCGTTCAGAGCTCCAAGTTTGACACCACCACCCCCCTCCAGATCCTAAACTCCCAGCATGGCAATGGGTGCCCAGAGGGTGCTTTGGTCACCTCAGACCTCCTTGCCTCTTGGCCAGCCGTGGTGGCCACCTCTATGCTTCCCAGCATTTTGGTCTTGGGGTGGCACAGGAGTGGGCACATCCTCCTGGTGCCTGCTGGAAAAAGGTCTGCTGCTGCAGGCAGCCATCTCCATCCCTGGGACGTCTGTTTGCACAGCTTGTGCCAGGCTGGTTGGATGGCAACCAGCTCTCAGCTGATCTCAGCCACTCCAGCTGAGTCATCAGGAGCTCTGCAGCCAGGCTGCCTTCACCCTGCTCCTCTCCGAGGAAGAAAACACCTGAGATGCCAGGGGACCTTTGAATCCCTCAACCAGGAGCCAGCCCAGCACCCAGCTTCGAGGGGGCCAGACCTTCCCTGCCTTCAGCTCTGCCCCCTCTCCCTCTCCTGCAGCTCCAGCAGCCAAGGGTTTGCCTCGGGGACAGGCAGGTTGGGTTCAGAGCTTCCTGGCATTTAAACCTCCCCCTGCTGCCAGGGGCTCGTATGGAACAAATGCTTTTGCCCGCTGGGGATGGATCTTCTCCACAGGAAGTCCAACGCATAGCAGGTCCCAGGTTTTAGATGGCTGCCATGCCACAGGAATAACAGCACAGCTCCCTGGGGCCTGGGAACAGCACAAACTCTCCAGGCCCTGAGCTGCAGGATCTGGGCTCTTGCCCCATGGATTACAGCCCTGCATAGGACCTCCCCAGGAATCTTGCTGAGGGGTTGGGGATGCTGCTTCCAGGCTTGTGCCATCCCCCTGCACTCAGTCATCCCTCTGGATGCTGCTTCCAGGCTTGTGCCATCCCCCTGCACTCAGTCATCCCTCTGGATGCTGCTTCCAGGCTTGTGCCATCCCCCTGCACTCAGTCATCCCTCTGGATGCTGCTTCCAGGCTTGTGCCATCCCCCTGCACTCAGTCATCCCTCTGGATGCTGCTTCCAGGCCTGTGCCATCCCCCTGCACTCAGTCATCCCTCTGGATGCTGCTTCCAGGTTTGTGCCATCCCCCTGCATTCCGTCATGCCTCTGGATGCTGCTTCCAGGCTTGTGCCATCCCCCTGCACTCAGTCATCCCTCTGGATGCTGCTTCCAGGCTTGTGCCATCCCCCTGCACTCAGTCATCCCTCTGGATGCTGCTTCCAGGCTTGTGCCATCCCCCTGCACTCAGTCATCCCTCTGGATGCTGCTTCCAGGCCTGTGCCACCCCCCTGCATTCAGTCATCCCTCTGGATGCTCATCCTAGGTGCTGCTGAGGCACCCAGCACCTTTTTGAGGACCCAAGGAGCCATCTGCTTGAAGGTATGGATGATGTTGGTGTTGGGCTGCAGCTGTCTGAGGGATGTCCCATCCCTTGCACCAAAGAGAGAGGATGGTGCTGGGGATGTGACAAGCACAGAGGATCTGGTGCCCAGAGCCCACCCAGAGAGGCATATCCACCAAGTGATGCCAAAGCTGAGCCCCTTGTGGTGGTGCAGCAACCAGCCTGGGCCCTGTGGTGCATGGCTCTGGGATGGATTCAGNGTGGAGAGGAGGAAGGAATTGTTGACAGGTAGGGAGACACTGGCAGAGGTGCCAGGGCCACTGCTGCACCACAGCCTTGAGCACCATATCTAGATGGATTTTAAATGCTTCCAGGGATGGATGGGACAATGGAACCTCAATCACCTCCCTGGGCAGCCTGTGCCAGTCTCTCCTGTACACAACTGCCTCCTGATGCCCAACCTAACTCTGCCCTGCTCCAGTTTCAAACCACTGCCCCTGGTCCTATCCCCACAGGCCCTTCTGAACAGTCCCTCCCCAGCCTGCCTGCAGGTCCTCTGCAGATACTGAACTGCAGCTCTAAGGTCTCCCTGGAGCCCTCTCCAGGCTGCACAGCCCCAACTCTCCCAGCCTGTCCCCACAGCAGTGCTTCTCCAGCCCTCTCCTTGAGACTGGAGAGGTGGAAGAAATTCTTGGCAGTGAGGGTGGTGAGACACTGTCACAGGTTGCCCAGGGAGGCTGTGACTGCCCCCACCCTGGATGTGTCCAAGGCCAGGCTGGATGAGGCCTTGAGCACCCTGTGCTGCTGGGAGGTGTCCCTGCCCATGGCAGGGAGTTGGCACTGGATGATCTTCAAGGTCCTTTCCAACTCAACCCATTCTATGGTTCAAGTTCCATGGTTGCCCTGTGTGCAGTGCCTGTGCAGTGGGCAGCAGTGCTGCTGGGGACACCCCAGGGAAGGGATGCACAGGGAACACTGGGAGCACTGGGGTGGGGATGTGGTAGCTTTGGCTCTGGGGACCAGAGGGGTTCGTGGGCCAGTGGGGTTCACAACCCTGAAGTGTCCCCTCCCTGGAGGTGTTCCAGGCCAGGTTGGACGAGTCCTTGAGCACCCTGGACTGGTGAGAGGTGGTCCCAGCCCATGGCAGGGGGGTTGGCACTGGATGGATCTTGAAGGTCCCTTCCAACCCAACCCATCCTGTGACTCTCTGAAGGGAGCCCAGGACAGTGGAGTGCTGCATGCCAGGGCTCCAAGGCCAGGTCCTTGTCTTTGTAGCTCAGCTCTGCTCTGCCATCCTTGGCTAACCAACAGGGCTGGTGGAGCCCTTCAGCTCCAGACAAAGGCTGCCTGTGCAGAGGCAGGGCTGGAAGTGGCTGCTGCTGGCCAAGTCCCTGGGGCTGCCTTGTTGCTGGCTCAAGAGTGCAGCTGAGGCGTGGGAATTTTTCTTGGGGGGTTGCTGGGTTGTTTTTTGTGTTGCTGTTGGGTTGCTTTTTTTCCAGGCTTTTGGACAAAATCTTCCCATTTTCCTGTGTCAGAGGGGTTGAGAGTGCTGGGAGGAGCAGCAGAACTGGTGGGGGTGGCTCAAGTGGTGAAAGGAGAAGACTCAGGGTCTGCATGAATAGAGAAAGTTGAACGGGGCCCAGCCCCTATTAGAGGGACAGAGGAGAACTTCTCGTTAGGGCAGAGCCCGCAGCCAGGATGGAAAATTACTGCTGGCCCTGTGCTGAGAGGGAAGGAGGCAGCCCGGGGGCATGGCAGCTGGCCAGCCCCAGCACATGCTTTGTGCTGTGGTGGGGGAGCAGGCAGGGCACAGCACATCTCTCCCCTGTGCCAGCTCACCCAAGCAATGCTCCCTGGCCTGCCTTTGTTGGGCTGCAGCGCAGCAAGAGGAGGCTGAGCTCTGCCTGCGAGGATGGCATCTTCCCAGGCAGGGAAATGTGTGGTGCCAGGCTGGAGGGTGGCATGGCTGGCTCCTGCCTGTCACTGCCATAGACCTGTGAGGAGCAGCTGAGGGAGCTGGGGGTGGTTAGTGTGGAGAAGAGGAGGCTGAGGGAGACCTCATTGCTCTCTGCAGCTCCCTGCATTCAGGTTGCATTCAGGTTGCATTCAGGTGGGGTTGGGCTCTTCCACCTGGTCTCAGGTGATACAAGGAGAGGAACTGACCTGAAATTGTGCCAGGGGAAGGTTAGGTTGGAGAGGAGGAAACATTTCTTTGCTGCCAGAGTGGTCAGGGATTGGCACAGGCTGCCCAGGGAGGTGGTGGAGTGCCCATGGCTGGAGGTGTTGCAGAACTGTGTGGCCATGGCACCTGGGGCCAGGGTTTGATGGCCGTGGTGGGGTTGGGTTGCTGCTTGGACTGGATGCCCTCAGACTGGATGACCTCAGAGGCCTTTTCCATTCTCTGACTCTGTGTTGCAGCCTCCCCTTGCTCTGCACATAGCCAGGTGGTTCTGGGGGCACCAACCCATCCTGGGACCAATCTGGAGGCCCTGGGAAGGGTTTGAGGTGTCCAAGGTCCAACTGCTCTGCTGTGACTGCAGCCAGCAAGCTGTGGGCTCCTTGCTCCCCTGCAGTGCCAAGCTGGGCCAGATGGTGTCTGCCCTGGGGGTGGGCAGGCAATGGGGTGCAGGATGGGACCCACCACCACCAGCCAGAGCTCCAGCAATCCTGCCTTGAGCCCAAGGCAGCTTGGAGTCCTGGTGGCCATGGTCTTCTGGGGTGCATTGAAGAACTGAAGAATTCTGGGGTGAGAAGAATGTGGCCAGCAGGTTGAGGGAGGTTCTGCTGCCAAATGTTCACCTCCTGCTCCTGCCTCTAGTTAAGAGGCAGCAATAAAACCTTGCCAGTCATGCAGAGCCAAGGCTAAACTTAGCTCTGACAACTCCTCTGCAGCTTGTCACTGGGCTGTGGGCACCTTGAGGTGCTACTCTGAGCCCCATCAAACCCTTCAACCACATCAACCACACCAACCTCCTTGCCCAGCAGCTTCTGCTCCAGGCTGCATCTCCTCCTGCCCTCCCAACCTTACAGCCTAAGGGGTTGACCTGCTGGAAACCAGCTCCACAGGGAAGAAGCTTGGAGTCCATCTTGGACAATAAGTTGCCCAGGAGAAAGCAATGTGGCCCTCGTGGCCAAGAAGGTTGATGGTGCCTTGGGGATTGTGACCAGAAGGTCAAGGGAGGTTCAGGAGACTCACAACACAGCTTGGGTTGGAAGAGACCTCAAAGATCAACCAGTTGCACCCCCCTGGCATGGGCAGGGACACCTCTCACCAGCCCAGCTTGCCCAAAGCCTGCTGCTGATCCCTGCAGAAGGTTCTTCCCTCTATGCTCCAACTGCCCTGGTAGGATGGGTGCCCACCACCTTTCCCTGGCAGGTGGCAGATGCCTCTGCAGTGGGCACACCAGCAGGCTGCCCATGCAAATAATCTGCCCTAGCTCAAACCTAGGCCTAGCAAAGACAGAGATGTTCTAGGGCAAGGGTTCTCAGGGAGTCTTGCAGATGGCCACAGGAGCCTTGGGTGGCTTTGGCACTCCTTTGCTTGGGGAGGGCAGAGGTTGGTCTGGATGGGGCCAAGACCACTCTCTTTGTGCTGCCCAAACTTCCAGGACCTCATCAGCACATCCAAGACAGTGCCAGGCCCCACGGTGGGTGGCAGAGCTGAGGAGAGGCTGTGCCACCAGAGGAACAGCTTGGGGAGTCCCTTGGGTGAGGGGGCCAAGCAGGAGTGGAGCCAGGTTTGAGGGGTAGAGGTTCCCCAGGGTGACATCCATGAAAAGAGAGGAGCCTGGAGCCTGAGGTTTTCCAGGCAGGGTCAGACCTGGGTTAGGAGTGGGATGCAGGGGGGCAGAGCAGCACATCTGAGAAGGGGTCCAGCACTGTCAGTCCTCACCGAGGCAGGCAGAAGAAGGCAGCTGCAGGGGCCTGAGCATGCACTCACACACAGCCCTTCCTCCCACCAGAAGCAGCCCAACAGGCAGCTCCATTTGCCTGCATCCCACCAGCTCTGCCCCTGACCTTCCCCTTGGCCCACAGCTGATCAATAGCTCCGAGCTCGGGGCAGGGAGGGGGAGGGGGGAGTAGAATCCATCGATCCCAACGATCCCATCTTGCCTCTCACTAATGCACTCCCCTGTCGTGCCCCATCTGGGCAGTGCAGCTGGCAGAGGATGGGCAGAGCTGGCCAAAAGCAGCACCACCCCCACCCCGTGCCAGGACAGCAATCTGTGACTCCTACCATCACCCCTTTGCAACACAATCCTCTCCAGCACAGAGGAAGGGCTTCAGCCTTCCTCTCAGAGCTGGAGGCTCCTTGAAGGAGCTTCCTCTCAGCTCTCCAGCTCCTCGGAGAGGCACAGTGTGGCTGAGTGCCTCAGGCAAGGCTTGGGAGCTTTGCATCCAATCCCACCCCCGTGGCACAGAATCACAGAATTAACCAGGTTGGAAAGGACCTTTGAGATCACTGAGTGCAACCTGTGTGTCCTCACACTGCCTCCCCTCAGCACCTCCTCTCTGGCTGGAGAGCCTCCCTCCAACTCTGTGCAACCGTCTGGAGGTGGAGGGACTTGAGGGCACCTCCACCTGCCACTGCTGAGAAGCAAGAGCCAAGGTTCACAGAGTCCTTTTTTTGGATGCATCCAGGATGAAAGTGCAGGCACTTGAGTACTGGTGGGGAGTTGGACATGTCATAGAATCACAGTGTCAGGGGCTGGAAGGGACCTCCAAAGCTCAGCCAGTCCAAGCCCCCTGCCAGAGCAGGATCACCTGTGCCAGATCACACAGGAACACATCCAGGTGGGTCTTGAGTATCTCCAGAGAGGGAGGCTCCACAACCCACTCTGGGCAGCCTATTCCAGTGTTCTGTCACCCTCACAGGGAAAAAATTCCTCCTCCTGTTTCCATGGAACTTCCTATGCCTCAGTTTCCACCATTGCCCCCTGTGCTGGCATTGGGCATCACCCAGCAGAGCCTGGCTCCAGCCTCCTGGCACTCACCCTGCACATCTTAATCAGCATGAATGAGGTCACCTCTCAGGCTCCTCCTCTCCAAGCTAAAGAGCCTCAGCTCCCTCAGCCTCTCCTCCTAAGGAAGATGTTCCACTGCCTTCAGCAGCTTTGTGGCTCTGTGCTGGACTCTCTCCAGCAGTTCTATGTCCCTCTTGAACTGGGAGGCCCAGAACTGGACACAGTACTCCAGATGCAGCCTCAGCAGGGCAGAGCAGAGGGGCAGGAAAACCTCTCTCAACCTACTCACCACAGCCCTTCTAATGCACCCCAGAATGGTACTGTCCCTCCTGGCCACCAGAGCACATTGCTGGCTCATGGTCACCATCCACCAAGACTCCCCAGATCCTTTTCCCCTTCCCTGCCTTCCAACAGCTCAGTCCCCAACCTATCCTGCTCCCTGGGGTTGTTCTCTCCCAGGTGCCAAACTCTATCCTCGCCCTTGTTGAATTTCATTACATTTCTTCCTGTCCAACCCTCCAGCCTGTCCCCATGCCCTGCACACAGTTGCCAGCCCATCCACCTTCCTGCAGGTCCAGGTGGGCAACCTGCTCTCCCTCCAGCCCCTACCATGCCTGCTTGAGCTGCAGGCACCACATTTCACCAACTTCTCATGAAGAGCAGCCTGGACCCCACCTGGCAGCAGGAGCAGTGCTGAGGATCATGTGTGGCAGCACCAAAGCTGCCCTGCAGTTGGCACCTCCCTGCCTGTTCATCCTCCTGCACTTTTTAGTCCTTACTGGAGAAGCAGAGGACAAAAGAAGGGCAAGAAAAGTGGGGAAAGGTCTGGAGAAGAGGGCTGGGGAGGAGCAGCTGAGGGAGCTGGGGGGGGTGAGTGTGGAGAAGAGGAGGCTGAGGGAGACCTCATTGCTCTCTGCAGCTCCCTGCAAGGAGGTTGCATTCAGGTGGGGTTGGGCTTTGCTCCCTGGGATCAAGTGACAGGAGAGGAACTGGCCTGGAATTGTGCCAGAGGCAGGCTTAGGTTGGAGAGGAGGAAAAACTCCCTTGCTGCAAGAGTGGTCAGGGATTGGCACAGGCTGCCCAGGGAGGTGGTGGAGTCCCCATGGCTGGAGGTGTTGCAGAGGTTTGTGGCCATGGCACTTGGGGCCAGGGTTTGATGCCCATGGTGGGGTTGGATTGAAGGTTGGGCTGGGTGACCTCAGAGACCTTTTCCTACCCAAACAGTTCTGTGACTCTCCAATAAAACCAAGTCAGCAGTTCGGATTGGGGAGGGCTGGGTACCACCTGCTGGCCTGGCCTCTGCACCCTCCCAGCTTGGAGGGCTTTAGCTACAGCCCTGGTGTCAAGCAGCCCTGGAGAGAGCTTTTTTTCATCAGTGGTTGCCAAACCTACTCTTCCTCCACCCCC
>WBNM01008895.1:0-22102 GCA_013399055.1 Ramphastos sulfuratus | reverse complement strand
CGGACCCCCAGGTCCTTTTCCTCAGGGCTGCTCTCCAGCCATTCACCCCCCAGCCTGGATTTGTGCTTGGGATTGTGCCTACCCAGGTGCAGGACCTTACACTTGGGGGGAAGGTTTTGGGGGAATTCTCATGTATCCTGTATTTGTATTAAGTGTTAGGGATTCATGTGTGCCGCATTTTCTCCTGCACGTTTTTTAAAAGTAAAACCTTTCTGCATTTTCTTCTCCAATTCAGCCAAAGCGTTGTTATTTTACTGGCCTTTTTCCTTAGAAAAAGCATAAAGTAAGAGTCTGTCACGTTCTCACACAAAAAACTATGACAATAACCTTTGGAGGTCACTCTGACCCAGACCATTCTATGATTCTTTGATTCTATAATCCCAAAACAGGATTCATGGGAGTAAAGTCACAGACATAACTTATGTGGAGCTAGAGCACAGTTTTCCTAAGTGATGAGGAACTAACAGGAAAACATATGTGTATCAGTGTACCCAAGAAACCTGGAAAGAGAGCACTGGTATCCCTTGTTATGCCTCCCATTCATGATGTGGTTATAAATTAAAAGAGGGAGTGATAATGGAGGTAAATAGTAACCAGTAACAGTAAAATACATGGAGACATCTGTTGATAAGGTTGTTTAATCGTATAGGCTACTTTATGTTGGAGGAGAAGCTCTTACAGTCACCTAGTCCAACCTTCCACTCAAAGGAGGGTCAACTGCCCTGGTTTTGTCCTGTCAAATGAGGTATATCTGCTATATTGTTGCTAGGCAACTGTCTTTTTGTCACGCTTATTTTTAATAACGTGAATATGGAGAAACAGGGAATGTGTTGTGCAAATGTTAGATGATCTCTTGAGGAATTCCTGTAAAAATTAATCTGATTAATAAAATAGAACTTGTTTGTTTCATGACCGCAGAACAGACCTAGTAAATGCATTTTGGATCCCAAGCCTGTGTACTACTCTAAATAGGTTACGCTCAGCATAATGACTGCAGCTGAAAGCAGAATTTGAGTTTATAGATTTTACTCAATGCTTTGAAAACATTTGTTTGGATGACCATTTTCAGGAACAAAGACCACTGAGCATGTTTGGTGTGAAATATAAAAATTAAACTGGATCTGCTCACAAATTCCTTAGAACCTTTGTGGTTTTCTTTCACAGAGTCCATTGTTTTGTGACATGAAACCTGAATAAAACCAGCCTGCAAGCTGTGCTATTGTGCATGCCATAAACTGATGAAAGTTGGAAGGTTTTTGCTGTTGTGCAAATTAGATAGAGCTGCTTTGTAAAACTTTGAATATCTTAGTGGTTGTATGAACCTGATTCTTCCAATGACTGCATAAAGATCTGATGTAAGTACGACACTAACAAAATTCAAATTTATATTTACAGTATTTCTGGCTGATGGATTGCAGTTTTTTCCCTATATTCTTAAGATGTGCTAAAATTAGGTTAATTTTCAAATAATTTGTAGGGAGCGGACTCTGAATCAGAGATTGGATAAGTTGCTGATCTTAAAACAGTTCCATGTAACTTCAGACTATGAGACATGAAGAGTGTTAGAAGATGAATCTGTCTGCTGTAGGCAAAGGCAAGATAGTGGTGCTAGCAAGCCTCTTCAGCTTATGTGCTGGGATGATTTGCTATGTGCAAATCTGTCATTCTGGATTTCAGGGAAGAGTTGTAAGAAGGAGAAAAAATCTGCAGATATTTCTATCTGTGTTTTCCTGCTTACTTTTTTTTTTTTTTTAAACATTTATTTTTTTAAATTGGTGTTTTGTTTGTTTGTTTTGGTGTTGTTTTTGTGAGAGATTTGTTATTGTTGTCGTTTTTGTGTTTCTTGGTTGTTACTAACCCCTACCTGCATATGGTAGGTCATTTTCATTGTATAGCAAGTCTGGGGATTTTCACCTTTTGCATTTTCAGAAGAAGCACAGACAGGAAAGGAGAATTTTGTGTGCTTCACTGAAATCAGTCTTTCTTTTTGAGGAAGCTGCAGATGCAAAATAAAATTTGCAGTACTGTTCAGTGATGCTCTATGTGTTCTCTAGAATACACAGCTGCATTCTAAATGTAATGACATTTTCTGTAACAAAATGTCAACCCAATCCTATCCTAGCATTTATAGGGGTGTTGGGGGCTGTATGTATGTAATTATTTGAGATTATACTGGAATTATTTTGAACCACAAAAATAGATTATTTTGAACACTGAAAATAGATACAACAGGTGACAGTTATACAATGCAGGGAACATGAAAATTCACAGCAGGGGTGAGCAAAGAAGGAAGTGAGAAATTATATCCCTTCTCCTGAAAGCTGAAACGAAACAGAGAGCAGACTGAAACAATCCAAACAGGCTGTCACAGGTGACGTGGACGTCAAATATTTGACATTCGCAGACAGCAGATTGACTGCACAATAAGGTGGACAAGGGACTACAATAAGGGGTCGATGGCAGAGAACAGCATTTAAGAGGATGTATGGGTGAGGTGGGTTGGAGAGAAGGGCATAAGACTATGTCCACAGAAAATACTGAGACAGGCCTGAGGAGACTTTTAAAGAAATATTAATATGTATTGATTTTTTTTAATGAAATCCGTGAAATGGGAACAAATTACTTTCTTATGGTGAGACACAGAACAGATGTAGTTTGTGTAAGGACCTAATGCTGCTTTTTATGTTGTTTATTTTTTGACAGGATATTTAAACATTAAAAAAAAATCTCACTGTAAGAAAAATTAGTTTACCTGTTTGGTGAAGAGGTTGAAAAGATTGTGTGGTTTTGCATATGTGAGATTGTTGGAAGGAAGCTTTTGAAATTGAAAGAAAAACAGAAGACAAATGAGTTTCAGTGACAGAGAAATACAATGAAAGAAAAACAGTAACTAGGACTCCTAAATCTTTTGTAGTGTACATATACTTAGGCATGTGAAGCAGTGCAGTCACATTAGCCTGGTATTTCTCTGATGCTTTCTTTCAGCTAAACAGAGATAGGCAGGATGCCACCTTAACACAGCTTGATTGTTTCTTTTACTCAGATAAGTTGGTCTTTCTTGGATATTTTCAGAGGGCACAGTGAAGGCACTACCTTTGTGGTATGAAAATACAAAGTCTGTAGAAGAAGAGGGAATAGGGAAAGAGTGATTTGAATTGATCTCTATAATGTTACAGAGCATGTCAGCAGCAGAGCAAAAATGTTGAATGTAGGAATCAAGAAGTCAATTTCAAGACTCCTGTTTCAAATCTGTAATAAAGTCTTTCATCTCAGGCTTTCTCACCAGTATTTCAGATCACCTGCAATATCTTGTTTGCTAAAGTGCACTTGGCAGCTTACGCGGAAGTGAACATAGGCCACCTGTCAGCCTGGTGATGTTACCATCCTCCTCTCAGTCCTCAGATGTGGACCGAAATGTCCTTGTTTTCTTTTGGAAACTTTGTAAGAACACTTGTGTTATACTGCTAAAACTGAGCATGATCACATTGTAAGTGTTGTCAATGGTCTGACTTGGTCTACAGGGAAATACAGCACAAATGAGGGTCTGTCTACAACATCTGCTTAACTTTAAAGGGACCATGTACCCTCCCTTAGTTCTTCAATCCTTTTATATTCTAGAATGAAGTGTGATTGATTGTTGTGAGCTTTTGCTTGACTTCTGCTTTAAACCTGCAGAAAAGGTGGTGTTCTTGGAAGCGTGTTTATATTTTCCAACAGTCCTAATTGCTGGATCTCTTGGTCTACAAAAAATAGCCTTTCTTACTTCGCCGAGTGTCGTTATGTGAATGCTAAGTGTGTTTTTGTGCTGTTCTTAATCATCCTTTCATGGGAATACAAATATTTTCATAGCTAGGACAATGTTTCCAGGAAAAGGGTTATCCATGATTTTTTAGACTGTGAGGTCTCTGATCAGCAACAGTGCCTCCGGCTGTGTAAATTAAAGCATAAAGATGATTCCTCCAGCATAGAAGACTTTGTTATCTTTGTCTGGGCAGAATATTTTGGGTTGGAAGGACCCTTGAAGGCCATCTAGTCCAACTCCCCTGCAATAAGCAGGGACAATCATAGCAAGGCTACTAACCAAAGGTGGTACCAGAGGGTCTTACAATAAGTCTTTATACTAAGATAGTCCTTCTATTTAAGACAAGCACCATGATCTTTTAGATGCATGGATGGAAGGAATAGAATAGAATTCTCAGTCCACATTATTGAGATGGGTTTCAATCTTTATTGCAAAGAAGACTGCTAGATATTATGTGATTTCCATGGTCCTTTGCTTACAAAACTTCTTGGAAGCCATTCAAAATTATCAGTATTGTGTGAACTGTCACTAGCTGAAGTCATCGGTCCTAACACTTCTGATCAGATTGGTGCCAACTCCTCTCATCGACTCACTGATCCACAACCTGAGTGTTCCTCAGAAATAAGATCCAGTAGCCATAAGAATAAACATCCCAAAGAGATCTATATAAAACACACTCAGAAGTAGTATCTCAGCACCATGGTTTAAGCATAGGATGGAGTTTGATGTTTCTCCTTTGATATCACTTTTACTTTGTGAGAGCATCCTTATGATGTACATCTCTGTGAGGACAAGCACCTCTTCTCCCTGTAGAAAGGAATTAACTCTATATGTTGAAAATTGAATAATATGTTGAAAACAATATTGTGGCTCAGAGCATACAACTTGTGCAGTTTGAAATGGGAATACCAGGTCTAAATTTTCTGAAGGAAAAAGAGATACCTTTCTCAATCCTTACCAGGAGAATTTTGGACAACCACTTGAGATTTTATGGGAAACAGTGTATTTCATTGGCCAAAAATTACTTTTTCTTTGGAGATGGCTGTCATAATCCCTGTAGGTATGTGAGCTGGGGCCAGGACTAAAGTCGCACACATGAACAACTAAATCAAAAGAAGGGAAACTACAAATAGTGTCATTCTGACATTTGTGAGAACTATAGCAATTTTTTATTGTTGTCCTTTGGATTTCTCTCAACATTCACTAAGAAAACTTATCAGAATATAGAATCATAGAATAGAATCACAGAATCAACCAGGTTGGAAGAGACCTTCAAGATCATCCAGTCCAACCTATCGCCCAACCCTATCCAAAATATGTTCCTTTGGAGCCAAAGAAAGTCAAGTATGGAGTTCAGTTTAGTACTTCCAGTGGAATAAAAAAATCCGTGTAAAAAGAGGTTATATTCCTCCTTTTTTCCATTCATATTTTCATGCCTTTGTTTTCATTGTTCCCATTCAAATTTTCAGCCTACCAAAACTATTACAACTCATAAAAACCCGTGATATTTTCTAGATGTCTAATGGTGTTGTTGTCATCACCTCAACCCGTAAAGGTTTGTTCAGCTTCATTTTCATAATCACACAGCACTGTGTGAAAACTTACTTTTTCTTCTGCACGTTGGTCTGGGAAATTCACTTGCTGACAGGATATGAACTGCTGTTGAAGTGTCATGCAATTTTCTCATGTTCTCAGATGTGGATTTCAGTTTTTGACTTTGACGTGAGAACATCTGTGTGCTGATTTTTATGGTTTAGTGTTCCTTTGTTACATCCCTGTGAAGTTGTAACAGACAGGAGATGAATACACTCTAGAAATGGCATTTTGCTCCAATAAAAAAAAAAAAAAAAAGTACTGTATGCAAGCTTTTTTAGGATAGTTGTGTGCAGAGGACTACTATGTAGCAGGGCATGCCATGTTTTACAAAAGGCAGGGAGAAAATGAGAGCTATTCCATAACAGCAGGAATGATTGGTACTCCAAGCTGAGAAGAAATCACCTTCGCCTGTTCAAATTTTCTGTATGGAAGTGCACTAGCATGCCTAGCAGAGCCACATGATTAAGTTACATGAATAGATTACACTGAGGTTGCACAAGTGGTTGGTGTCCTCTATTAAGATCATGGAAATAAGGATTACTTCTAATACTGATCATTCTTTAGAGATCCTTGATCCTTCTAATATAGATCCTTCGTGATCCCCACAAGCATGACTTTGCCTTCAGTATCACAATGTTTCCCCATTTGGGTTATTCTGGTTATGTGGTTGTGGTTACGTGGCTTTTTTCATATTACTCTAGCTAATCAGTCTAGATTTACTCTTATTTGGTGTTTAATAATTATGATTGCTATCTGCTGGGGCTTTGATTATACACCCCTTTATTTTTGCGCTATCCTTTTTCTCTCAATAATATGTATATTTTAAAGAGTCCTGTCCCCTCTGTTATGAATGCTTTGCATTCTCAATGTATTCTAAAATATAAAAACCAGTAGATTACCTCAAATGTCCCAAATGAGACTAATTCAGGGATCTAAACATTGGTGAGCTGGGGTTGTTCAGCCTAGAGAAGACTCCAGATAGACCTTATAGCTGTCTTTCAATACCTGAAGAGAGCTACAGGAAGGCTGGAGGAGAGCTTTTCATAAGGGTGTCTAGCAATAGGATGAGAGGCAATGGTTTTAAGCTGAGGGAGAGTAAGTTTAGGCTGGATAGTAGGAAGAAGCTCTTCAGTACAAGGCTGGTGAAACTCTGGAATATGTTGCCCAGGAAGGTAGTAGATGTCTCCTCCCTGCAGGTGTTCAAGGCCAGATTGGATGATGCCTTGAGCAGCTGAGTGGCACCCCTTCCCGAGGCCAGGAGGCTGGGGTAGATGATCTCTAAGGTCCCTTCCAACCTAAGCCATTCTATGATTCTGTGATTCTATAATGTGAAGGGACCTCTGGAGATCATCTAGTCCAACTCCCTTGCCAGAGCAGGTTCACCTAGAGCAGGCTGCACAGGCAGAATTTGAATGGCTTCAGAGATGGAGCCTTCCACCACCTCTCTGTGTGCGAAACAGGAGTACCCGTTTCAGTGCTTTACCACCATCAAAGTAAAGAAGTTTCTCCTCATGTTTACATGCAACTTCCCATGTTCAAATTTGTGCCTGTTACTTCTTGTCTTGTTGCCTAGCACCACTGAAAAAAGACTGGACCCATCCACCTGACACCCACCCTTTAAGTATTTGTAAGCATTGCTAAGATCCTCCCCTCAGACTTCTCTTCTCTAGGCTAAAATGCAATAAGTTCCTCAGCCTTTCTTCATAAAAGAGATATTCTAGCCCCCTAACAATATTCACAGCCCTTTGCTGCACCCTCTCAAGCAGTTCCTTGTCCTTAAATTGGGTTTTGGGGAGCCCAGAACCACACGCAGTACTTCTCCTCAGTATGTCAACCTGCTTCAAGGTAGGCTGTGCAGAGAACTGAACATAGTAGGAGACTGAAGACAGTAAATTTCTGTATAGTTTTAATTGTGAAACACTGTTAATAAATGTTAATGTTAATAATGTTAAATGTTAAATAACGAGTGAAATTTAACCCACTTGTCATGGCTGTACAGAATCTTTGTTTGTGCATCCAAGCAATACAGATATTGTTGGTGATATTGTTTATTATTAAGTCTGCTTACTATGGTTTGCTTGTCCACATTTAGGGTCACATAGAAGCCACCTTTAGTTGTGACATCATAAGATTTATTTTAATTTCTAGGAAAAGTCCTCCAGTTTTGGCTTCTAACTTTGCTAAAGCTGAAGCCTAACTTTCTGAGGTACTGAGAGTTCAAATGTGGAAGCAATCAGAGAAATGCAGCACCTAAGAGAGTCAGAGCCAGAATATTTCAAGCTGAGCCACAAACAAATGAGGAAGTAAGATTAAACCCCCTCTCCGGTAAGTCTAGCTCTGGGGAAGTCTAAAATATCTTCTTTACTTCCTTATGCTTATGTCTGGACCTACTTCAGTTCAGATTACATTATATGTTAGCTTGCTTTATTCAAAGTAATTCTTACTTCTTTTCTGTTTCCTCCTTAGCTTTGACATAAGCGTTATCCTAGGTTTTGGTGGGGGGGTTATTTGCTTGTTTGTTGGTGAGGGTTTTTTGTGTGTTGGTTGGTTGTTGGTGTTTGGGTTTTTTTGTTTGGTTTGGTTTTTTTGGGGGTGGGTTTTTTGGTTGTCTTTTTTTCTTTGTAGTTATGTTGATATGCATGCAAAACAGCAGTTTGCTTGTCACTAGAACAGGAAGATACTTGGAAAGTGAACTTTCTCCTATTATTTCAGGCTGTTGGTTTACTCTCAGTAATACAAAGGGTATGTTAGGCACTACCATGTCCTAAGTGAAAGAGTTAGCAGCAATAATTCTTCATACCTAATCCGTTCTGAAGCAACCTATAATTTATTGACCCCAAGATTTCCAGTACCTCACTTTGTGTGACAGTTATCTGCTGGTCCTGAGGTTAAGATGAAGATAATTAAGTATCTTCAAAAAAGCATGCAAAACAGAGTTACAACAAAAGCAGGGTTAGTGATCACAGAACCATAGTGTGGTAGGTGTTAGAAGGACCTCCAAATATCATCTAGTCCAAACCCTCTGCCAGGGCAGGATGACCTGGAGCAGACCACAAACGAATGCATCCAGATGGGTTTTGAAAGTCTCTAGAGGAGACTCCACAACCTCTCTGGGCAGCCTGTTCCAGTGTTCTGTCACGCTCACAGTAAATAAACTTTTCCTTATATTGAGGTGGAACTTCCTGTGTTTCAGTTTGTGTCTACTACTACTCCCTCTATCACAGGGCACCACTGAAGAGCCACTGGCCACTTCTGGACACCTACCCTTCAGATATTTATAAAAATTAGTAAGACTTCATCTCAGTCTTCTGCTGACTAAACAGCCCCAGGTCTTTCAGCCTTACCTAATAAGATATCTAGATCTTCCAGTCCTTTAATCATAGAATCATAGAATGGTAAGATTGGAAGGGACCTCAAAGATCATCTAGTTCCAACCTCCTGCCATAGGCAGGGACACCTCCCACTAGTACAGGTCACTCAAGGCCTCATCCAACCTGGCCTTGAACACCTCCAGGGAGGGAGCAACCACAACCTCCCTGGACAACCTGTTCCAGTGTCTCACCACCCTCACTGTAAAGAACTTCCTCCTAACATCCAGTCTAAATCTCCCCTCTGCCAGTTTAAACCCATAGCTCTATATTTTATACTTTAATTATCCTCATAGCTCTATATTGGACACTCTCTAGTATATCCTTGTCCCTCTTGAATATGACAGCACAGAACTGGACATGGTACTCTAGATGTAGCAGAGTGGAGGGGCAAGAGAACTTCCTTTGACCTGCTGGCCACAGTCTTATTAACACACTCCAGTATACCATTGCCTTTCTTGGACACAAAGGCACATTGCTGTCCCATGGATAGCTGCTTGTCCACCAGGCCTCCAATGTCCTTCTCCATGGTGCTGCTTTCCAGCAGGTCAGACTCTAATCTATACTGGTGCATGGGGCTGTTCCTCCCCATGTGCAGAACTCTACACATGTTCCTGTTGAATCTCATTAGATTTGCCTTTGCTTATCTCTCCAGTCTGTCTAGACCTTGTTCAGTGACTGCACAGCCTTCTGGTGTGTCAGCCACCCATCCTAGTTTCACGTCAGCTGCAAACTTGCTGAGGGTACACTCTATGCCCTCATCCAGATCATTGATAAAGATGTTGAATAAGTCTAGACTAAATAAATACACAATAAATACACAAGTAATGAGAAAAACAGGCGAAGACAAGCTTGCTTTTATGTGCCGGTCAGAAGGCTTTCCTCTGGCAGAGGTTTTCTGGCAAAATGAGAACTTCAGCCTCATCAAATCTGCAAATACCACCTATATGCTGACCACAGATGGCCTCTACAACATCACCAGCATCCTGACATTCAAACCAAATACGAGTGAGAACTACAGCTGCGTGTTCTCGAACAAAGAACTGGGTGGAAAAACTGCAGCTCACATTTCTACTTCAGGTTAGTAAAACCTTCAACTTATGCAAGCCACAGAAAGTTTGTACACACCTAGTGTCCTATGATCCGTAATTGAAATTTGGTTCTGGAAAACCATGTAATATTGATGATCTGGATAACAAACAAGCCAGTATTATTTACAGCTGAGCTTGTTCACTGTCATTTGCAGACTGTCATTTTTCCTGCATATTTACATTTTAGAGTAGATCCCATTATTTGGCTGCAAGTGCACAGGAAATTATCTAATCTGCATGTGTGCCTTCCCTGATCTAGACTCCTAATTACATGTTCTTCAAATGGGATACAGATAAATTTGAGTAGTGCTAACTCAAATGCCATACAAATGAGAGATTTGACTCACTTTTCTGTAAAGTGTCTTACAGTAACACTGCAGAATAAAGTATTCATAAAATGAGTGTAATACACTATGTTGATAAATTTTAAGATTCTCTTCAGTCAGAGCAAGACTTTGGAGTATCAGAACTGATAGCTTCATAAAAAAAATGCTTGTTTCATAAGTTGTACATTTACTTTCTTTTCATGTTTTTCACAGCTTTAATTAGTACACACTATAGCAGACAAAAATCCCTAATCTTATTTATTGTCCTCACATGTGTGATGGTAGCTGTCCTTGCCTCTGCACTAATAATCTTTCAAAGCAGAAAGCTATTCAATAAGAGGCAACAGCAAAAAGGTATCTTTTATTTTAGATAGCAGATCTTTTTGTATATTCTTTATTTTTTTCATATGAATGACCTTTTGGAAATTTTAATAGTTCTAGGCATCCTTGTGTGACATTTGATCACATTTTATTTCTAGATGTGTTGTCTTCTAAAATGGCAGTTTTAATAATTTGAGTTTTTATTCTCCTCATCTTGCTATTTACATGACACAAGGAGTATGGGAAGATACAATATTTTTATCTGATCAGCTGCTGTTCTGTAAAGAACACAAACAAGCTTTGTCTTGGGTAAGGATGGCTGTAAAAATGTCATTTGAATGGTATTTTTCTTCTTGGCTACAAAGACATTGTAGTTAAAGCACACATCTAAGATTTTTTTTTTTGTTTTGATCTCCATTAATGCTGTATAACTTAATTGGTATGCTGTTCTGGACTATAATGCTTCTTTTCTTGTTTGCAAGTGCAGTAGTGGAAAAGCAATAAAGCAAATACGCTATTAATCTAGTACTTTCTTGCATATGAATAGACTCCAGCAAAATCTGCCAAATGTATTTACTGTCATGAAATTAAAATCTTGCTGTTAAGGACTTCAGAAGTTGGTTCAAAATTCGTAAAATAAAAGAAGTCTATAGACGTTTATGTATTTGGTCTGAGCTAATAATAAATGTCCTTAACACTCACTGTGATCTGCAAATTTGTTGAATTACATTGTTGCTTACAAATCTAGAAATATTTAAGCTAAAATTGTCTGTGTCTACTTTAACACACAGGAGAAGAAAACTGAACCCTAACCAGAAAGATAAGAACAGTAAGTCACAAGATACTTTGTATTTATGCTTACAGCTTTTGACACCCTCAGATACAATCTTTATAAATCTGTAGATGGCAACTTAAATAGTAACAAAACAAATGCTACTTTTGAGTTTAAATTCAACCTTCCTTCAATTTTCTAAAGATGCAGTATCTAACATTATGACTTTCTCACAGCCAATCTGAAAATTCATGAATATTTGAGCTTGTATGTGCAGCTCAGTATACTAACTGCTAAGTTCTAGTAGCCTTGACTGAGTAGGCTACACACAGAAAGTTGGTTGCTTTGGAAGATATAAAGATTTTTGTGGTAATAGTCTGTTACACTTTTGGTTCAGGCCACAGGTTTTAACAACTAATAAACTGATACCTAACTTATCTAGAATATCAAAACATATCACAGAGCAACTTGTCATATTACGAGTGTGTGACTTTGATACACAGGAATTTTTACATTGCAAAGGGAAAGTAATGCCTAAAGAATTATTAGGATGCATCTAACTATCATGTACTAAAATTGAACTGAAAAAAAAAGAAGTCGCCATAGAAAACTATGAAACAATATGATAAGAAAGCTCTCAAAACACCTACTTACATAAATCAGTTTTCTTATCTACAAATAAAATCTGATAGGTTAATACATTGTCAGGAGACAGGCTGTGGACAGTGTGGTATGGTAGTTCTGGGTTCAGCTGGGTTCAACTCCTTAGTGTCCATCCAGACCCTAACAGAGCCTAATGAGGCCAGGCCCAAGGCTGCCTCATGTGATCCAGGAATAGAATTTTTCACACAAAGCAAAATTGGAGCAAAACTGTGATGCAGCTGAACATGCAGCCTGAAGACACAATGCATAGAAGTTTCTGGACACATGAGCAGCTTTGGTCTATCTCAAGGACAGGATTTACTTGAGATGCCACCTGTGTTCCTCACTAATTAAAAAAGACCAAAACCCACCAAACTAGCAAAACCAACCAACCAAACAAACAAACAAAAAAACCCCAAACCAACAATGAACCACCAAGATGTCACCATCTTAAAAAACAAATAGTGTAGGTGAAATGAAAATTAGGGACTAGACAAAGGGCATGTATTCACTGATTCCCTTACGTGCCACAACTCAGATCCTAGTGTTTGCATCTTACCTGCAGCTATCAGATCCACTGCCACCAGTAGATCTTACAGTCAAAATGACACTCAGAAAAACACTTTCCCCTTTCAGAAGTCAGCACTTGCTGTACCCAGTGGCCCTTTCTTATTTTTCATGTGGTGGTGTGAAACTGCTGTGGAATTATGCCATGTGCAAAGCTCAAGCAATCTGAAGGACGATGTTGGTGCATGTCCAGACATTGGTTCATTGCACATTGCCTAAGCACAGCACAGCTTCCCGTGACTATTAGTATTACTGTTGCAGATTTTTTTTCTCTTTGTAGTCCCTCGTGTCCTTGGTGCACTTACTGAAATTAAGGAGAGGCAGCTGCTTTTCTGTGGTTTTTTTAACTTCTTCATTTTAATGGCTCAAAATCTTTGTGCAACATGCAGTCAGTCATATGACAAGCATTTCTATTTCTCAGCTTTAAAGAAGCACTGGAAAGAACCTTGTGCTAGGATGAGTAGGTTAAATCAAGCATAAAAGTCACAGATATTTCACCAGAGACCCGTGGAAATGACCCACATGACCTTAGTTACAGGAACAAAGATTGTTCATGTAATCATTTTAACTTACAGCTGAAGTTGTATCAGCATTGAAGATTCAGGACTTTTGACCACATCACTGAAGTCCCAATTCTGCAAACTTTTATTCAGATGCACAGATTTTAATGACAAGCATTCCCATGGGTGCTATTTAGCCAGATTCCAGTTTTGCTATTTTGGTTATATAGCTGATAGGCAAGGATAAATTTGAGGTAATAGAAAATTTAGAACTGGGACAACAGGTGAGAGACAATTCTGCATTCTGGAAAGACTGCAACAAGATGTCTCTGTAATTCATGGCAGCTTTAAGGAGCCATTGCAATGCCAGCACAGCTCAGAAAAGCTTGTATACAGTCAAGATAGGGCTTTCACTCTTTACCATTCAGTTGTTAAAAATCAGGATATTTATTTACTTAAATTAATGCAGATTTTATAATTAATATTATTGCCTTTTTTTTTTTTTTTTTTTAAAGGAGACGATTTTAACACTCAAACTGAGGCCTTGTACTTGTCAACTGTTACAGCTTCAAGAGACACTGGGAGCATGGATCTGTGAAAATTCTGCATCTTATATGCCATAACTTGCACTTTTTATATCTGTTTTTGAACATTCAAAGAAAGATTACAGCATTTTAGCTTGGGATGAATAGTGAAGTCATGGGGATTTATTGGCACTGCAGCAATGAAAAGCTATACCTCCCCAGATGCCACACTGTGAAGTTACTAAGAATTATGCTGTCACGAAATGTGGGTTACCACTGTGAAGACGTTATCTGAGTGCCTTTGATACTTTTTTTTTTTTTTTTTTTTTTAACTCACTGTTGCTCAAGGAAGTTTGGCATTGGTTTTGGTTGTTTGCTCTTTTAAATACCTTTATTAATTGTTCCAGTCTTGGGAATGGTGCTTGGATTCAAACATCTCATGCAAATTTGAGTAAAAGCTGCACATACTATCTTATGTCTAAACAGCCATCTTTCAAATGGAGATATCATTAACTGTCTGTATCTCATTTCCAAACTTTCCAATGCATTAAACTGAAAATCACCAAAAGTGCCAACCAGCATGGCACTATATGGAAGATTATTTCACATCACAAAACAAGAGGTTGGAGTTAAATTGAAAGACAGATAAAACCCCATAATAATAACATGAACAGTAAATCAACACTATGTTACAGAGGAGAATTTTAATACGCAGTCTAGGTAAAACCCCATAAACAAGCCAGGTAAAAACCCCCATGAGCTATCATGCTACATGACAGTAAGAAGTTTTACATTTGAACCAATTACTCAACAGAATTTCCTTCAGGAGGCATTTAGAAGCAAAAACGAAAATGAAGCTCAGGTGAATTTCTCCACTGATTGTTCTTAAACAATAATTTTAACTTTACACAGAGGAAAAGATGAGTCTTTTTCCTGCCAGGCACTTTCCTGGTTTATGTCCTATTATTGGAATGTCTAAAATTTTTAGATAGTAATCAGGACACTGGCTCTGGTGAGCTGCATTTTTGTCTAAGTTTGACATGACAAGGTTGAGAAAAAGTGGTGTTCATATGGAAGCTACTTTTGTCATTATCTTGCTCTTGGAAGAGTGCTATCTGGTTCACAAAAAGTAATGTTAAGGTTTTCATTCACAGCACTTGCTCTGGATTTAGATAGGAGAAGCTGCTTCTCCAGTGTCATATTGCAGGTATTTACTTCAGCACGAAGTAGACCTATAGTGCAGCTATGAGATGAGAAAGACAGAATTCACGCCCTTTTCTGTTTCACCAGGATTACAGGGCTGTTGCTGATTTTACTGGTGTCATTACCTCTGATTTACTACTTATGTATTGTACCTTTAAACACTTAATTGTAGTCATTGCATTCAGATGAGGAAAAAATCTACACTTTGCTCATTGTGTCCTTGGTGATAGAGCAAACCAGGTAGATGTAAGAGAATCAGAGGCAGCGTCTCAAAGCTGTGCTTAGCTTCAGTTGAAATTGCAGCTTGGGGACTGCCCTGACTCGCACCATCAAGCAATACCTAGGGATCACTGCATCAGGTCAAGCAATTTGTCCCCATGCCAGACTTGTCCTACACCAGGAACTGTTACCTCTTTCTGTCAGCCACAGTGGAAAATCTAACCCACTATGTTCTAGAAGGACTTAATTTTGCATTTATTAATTTCCTTTTTTCCTCATAATTGTGAAGTTGAAATAATTCAAACGGAATTTATGTGGATGAACATAAATAGTACATCAGAGAGCTCTGAAATTATAGTTATCATCATTGCTCCTTACTGAAACAAAAGTCATTCTGACATTACCTTGCGCTGCTGAGTAAAGGTTGCCTTAGTGTGGGCAGGGAAAAACAGATTTGGGCAGCACTTGCTGCCTATTATATAGGCACAACAAACACTACTCTGCTTTCCCTCTTAGCAGTCTATACACTGAAAGGTTTCAGCTGGCATTCCTAGGCAGAGGCAGCTCAGCTTCATACAACAGCCCTGTGCCTGATCAACTCCATTTCATACAGGAAGAGCAATAGTACTATTTACTGCCTAACTAAGAATACCCAGAAATTTACAAGTTTCTGTTTTTACCAGCTCCCACTGGATACTAATGAACTGCAATAAGAATAAATCAGGTTGATTGTCATATTGTAGTATGTGAAAGTTAGGTTCTCGCAGCAGCTTGACCAATTTCTATGTGCCTATGAATTAATTCATGCATGAGCTGTTTTTTACTGTAAACCACGGAGCACATGATAAACGTATGACACAATGAGTCTCTGTTCTTTCTGGTCCAGCTACTCTTTTACACACTGTTATCCTGAAACAGCTGAAGTAAGAGTTTTCAGGCATAGATAAAATGTCTGGAAAATATTTGAAGGACTTGGGGGGGCTTTTTGATAGTTTTTACATTTACAGTGAGTCAAGAGCTGGTAATATTAGATTCTAAAGTATTAGCTATTTTTGTATGTAATATGAGAATTAGTTATGTTATGGATGGACTTCAAAGCTTACTTAGACTCTCAACTAGCATTTTAGAGTGGCATAGCAGACACCTTGTATGGGAATCCTCTGTAATCTTTTCTGATATATACCTCCTCTCATCTCTGTATTATTGTCCTAACTAAGAGAACGTCATAACAAACAGCATCTTAGTAAATGAATTCAGGTAAAGCTGGTGGAAGTTTTTAAGAAAGGATGTGCAAACAATCTACTCACTGCTTTACAGTCACCAAAAATGTAGTTCTGATGAACATTAAAGATGACCATATTCCACAAGCTAATGTAAAAAAATAGGTTTAAATTATTCAGTCCTTCTCGTCTGGCTGAGGAGCATTACTGATCTGCTTCACTATGACTGAGATATTTGCTATTTTAGCACAGAAATGACTAGCAAATTGGGTGATCTTTCTGCTCTTCCTCACCTTTACTATTTACTATAGACTTCAAGGTTTAAAAGTAGGTTCATCTGCGCTTTTCTAGAACCGCAATAATTTTTAGTATCTGTGAGTTACAGCTTGCTCTGTGATTAGGAAGCACTGCTTTGTATCACATTCACTTTGATACCAGCAACAGCTTAACCCCACTCTGTTTACTTGATTTCCATTAGCACAGACATAGCTGAAAACAGCAGTTAACATCAGGAATGTTACAGTACTTCAGCTTGGGATGAACAGCTAGTTGAAACATGAGTCTACAAAACTTGGCCTGCATACCACAAAACTACTAGTTGATTCTGACTATGGCTTACAGGGAACAGTTAGAAATTCCTCTATAAAGTTTGGATTTCCAATGAAAAATAAGCCTATGTCTTAAGAAATGGTGCAGTCATCTTTTCTTACAGAATTGCTTCCTTCAAGTGACAGAAATATGATGTTGCCACCAAATCCATTATATTCCTACTTCACAAGATAACAAAGGAGAAAGGCTTATAAACCACTCTATACTGTAAAGAATCACTGGCACTGTCACAGATCTAACTTAAAGTTGTTTTTTTATTCTGTGGGGATGGAAGTCAACTCAGTGACCTGCAGAAGTCCCTTCTAACCCAAAATGACATTTGATTGTAAATTTGTTGGTCAATGATTTTACGTATAATTTGTAATTATCTAAATTTTCTTATACTCTGATGGAAGCGTGGAGCCCTATATCGCTGACTGCCATCTGGTTTCACAAAATACCCTGGTTTTCCTCAGCATGTTGTCAAGTGTGCCCTGAAATATTGTTTTAAAGCCAGTACACTGTAATATTTTAGTCAATATGCAGCCTTACGGTAAAAAGCAGTTGACACAGGTAAGTGCACTGTGCAAACATTGCTAGAAGCTGGCTTGAAAGAAACATTAACCAAGTTCAATTTGTTGCTGGTTTTCTGCAGCTGAGGCTTGTTTACTCACAATCTTCTTTCCTTAATGGGCTTTTCCAAGTGATAAGTGAAATGTCTTTTATGGCCTGTGCCAGGAACCACTTTGCGTAAGGCAATAAAGCAATCCATATGCAGTAGAAATTTGAAGAATGGATTTAAGTGCATTCCTTACACACAGGTATTTTTCAAGCAGTGGAGCAAAATCATTACATGAGTCTAAGATGGTGAAGACAAAGCTTTCTGTGGTGAAGTGGGAAATTTAGTAAAATAATTATCTACTTGTAATGGCAATGTTGCTAGCAAGATGTTGTGATGCTGGGTGACTGTATTAGTGCATGAAATCCACCTTTTTTTTTCAGGTGAGATGATGAATGTACTCTTCTTAGATCTAAAATAATAATTGTCAGTCTTAACAATGTCCCAGCTTGGCAACAGTTATAACAAACTATGGTGAAATAACTTTTTCCACTTTGTATTCATGGGGCACTAAAGTAAAACCTGGCTGAGCAAAGCTGTATATTAGTGAAAAGAGGTGAGAATGTGTTAGGGAGGGGTAATTAACTGATGTGAGATATTATTTTCACAAATTAATATTGTTTATTAATTTTGGTATTCAAAAGTCTCGCCACCCTCGACCACTAATTATAATAATTGTTTAGTCTGCAACGGTCATGGAAACATTATACAGATAATAACATAGGATCTAGAAATAACTAGCAAAAATATATATACATTAATTGAACTCAACTGAACCAGAAGAGAAGGTTCCTGCGGTCAATATACTGCTTGCGGTTNCTACCATGACAGAATGTCACTGAGAATGGAGAAGCTTTTGCTGGGAAAAGGGAACAGAAGAAGTTAAACAATTTTGTTTCAAGAGGGACCCAGAATTTTTATGAGACTACTAAAGTCACATTAAGCAGTGTGAGCCCACAGAATTTCCTGGTTCATATAAGAAACCATGAACTATTGAGGGATCTGCACATCATCAAAATTTTGCAACCCTAGTCCATAGAGTTCTCAGACTGATAAGAAAACTGAGCCAGGAAGACAGGTGTTAACTTACTGAACAAAAGATTTTTAAATATTCCAAATATTTAAATCTCTATTTAGACCTCTTTGATTTTCTGTGTGTTTGCCATTCTCTTAAAGGGTTTTGAAGTAAAATGCAAACCAGAGTGCAGATGTAGATTTTACAGCTTAGCTTCAAAAGAGACCACTGGACCAGATGTTTTAACTGCCCATATGTTACAGTGTATGAAGGATTGTTCAGGTTCTTTATAACAAGCCTTGAACTTCACCGCTATAAACTTGTTGTTTCCTAAAACTGAAAATGTATATGGAGAAAGCTGTTTGCATAGGGCATTCTTTGCTCTTGTTGAACTTTATGAAGTTTGTCTCTGCCCAGCTGTCCAGCCTGTCTAGGTCTCACTGAATTGCATCAGGTGTCAGCCATTCCTCCCAATTCTGTATAAACTTTTGTCCTTTCATCCAGGTCACTGACGAAGATATTGAACATGACTGGGACCAGTACTGACTCCTGAGCAACACCACTAGCCATGGGCTTCCAAGCAGACCCTGTACAGAGGATCACAACCCTCTGTGCTTTGTCTTTCAGTTGGTTCTCAATCCAGTATCCACTCATTTAACCCACACTTCCTAAGTTTGTGAGATAGTGTCAAAAGCCCTCCTGAAGTAGAGCTAGACAACATCTAATACATTCCCCTCATCTACCCAGTGGGTCACACCATCACAGTAGGCAATCAGATTGGTCAAGCATGATTTCCCCTTTGTGAATCTACGCTGACTGCTCCTGATAATCTTTTCCTCCACATGCTTAGAAATGACCTCCAGAATGAGCTGTTCTATCAGCTCTTCAGGAATGGAGATGAGAGTGACTGGACTGTAATTTCCTAGATACTCCTTCTTGTCATTTTTGAAGACTGAAGTGACTTTGGCTTTCTGCCAGTTCTCAGCCATCTCTCTTTTTTCTCCAAGACCTTTCAAAAACGATGGAGAATAGCTTAGCAATAACCTTAGGCAGCTCCTTCAGCTTTTCTGAGTGCACCTCATAGGGGCCCATGGATTTGTGGGTGTCCATCATGTTTAGATGATCTTTAACCCAGTCTTCCTTGACTAAGGGAGAGTCTTCCTTTCTCCAGACATTCTCTCTTACATCTAGAGACTGAGGGCAGGTCTGAGCAATTGAGATGGAAGCAAACAGGGCATTCAGTAGCTCTGCCTTCTCTGTGTCCTCTGTCAGCAGGTCACCCACCTCATTCAGCCGTCAGCCCACATTTTGGCTGGTGTTTCTCTTCCTGCTGATGCACTTGAAGAAGTCCTTCTTGTTATTTTTCACATCCTTTGCCAGATTTAATTCCAAGAGGGCCTTAGATTTCCTTGAAGCATCCTACATACTCTGCCAGTGCTTCTGTATCCCTCCCAAGTGGCCAGACCCTTTTTTCACATACTGTGGACTTCCTTCTTCCATTTGAATTTTTCCAGAATCTCCTTGCTCATCCATGCAGGTCTCTTGCCTCCCTTGTTTGATTTCTTATTCATGGTGGTGCACCAATTTTAAGCTTGGAGAAGGTTGGATATTAAATGTTTCTTTGGTCCTTTTATCTTCTAGAGCCCTTAATCATGGGATTCTTTCAAGAAGGTCTCTGAAGAGGTCAGTTTTGGCTCTCGTTTTGGCTCTCCTGAAGTCCAACACTGTAATCATACTTATTACACTTCTACTTCCTTGTGTGATCTTGAACTCTACCATCTCATAGTTACGGTAGCCAAGGCTGCCCCCAACCATTACATCCCCAATCAGACCTCTTATTTTTAAAATTTTTTTTTAGCACAAAGTCCAGCAGCACATCTTGCCAGGTAGGGTTCTCCAATACCTCTGTTAAATAGCTACCATAAATGCACTGCAGGAACCTCCTGCACTTTTTGTGCCCCTGTGTGTTGCCTTTACAGCAAACACCAGTGGTAACTGAGGTTCCCCCAAGGTAATCAGTACATGTGACTTCAAGGCTACTTTAAGCTCTCTGAACAAGATCTCATTGATTTCCTCTTCCTGATTAGGTGGCCTGGAGAAAACACTACTATGTTGCCCATAGTAGTGAGTGTCTGTCTGTAAAGGGTTAACCCTTCTGGGGAGGTTGGTCTGTGGCCTGAACCTGACCCCAGGTCATTCTGACTCCTCCTATGGGGTGGGTCTGAACCTCACCCCAGGTGTAGTGGTTAGCCCACTCCTGCTTCCTGTCTGGACCCCCTATATAAACAGAGGATCTTACTGGGTTTTTTCTCTCTCTGCCTGCCTGATAGCACCACCCTTGTTCCTGCTGTTCCTGTTTTTTTTTAACCACGTGGCCACTCTACCACATGGTGGACAACCACTTCCTGAAATCTACCTCCATCCTTTGCCATTGATCTGGTTATATATATATATATTTTGTGTCTTGTTTCCCTTCCCTGTACCTTTTTGTAACTCCCCTACCTTAAATAACTTCTATTTATTGTTAAAGTTTTCTTTTAACTTCCAAATTGAAGTAAGACTATTTGTTTGGGTGTTTTTACTCCTTTCAGTCTCTGTGCATTGAATTCCTTTCTTTCCAAAAGGCGGGCATAGGGGAAGGGTTCTTATTATTATTGTACTGGTCCTGTTAGCTATATTTTGAGTCTCTGGGAAGATTAAACTAGAGCCAATACATTGTTCCTTAACTCTTACCCACATGCTTCAACTCATTCTTCTTCCTTTACTAAGCAGAGCTCAATACAGTCCAGTTGCTCTCTTGCATAAAGAGCAACTCCATCACCTCACTTTGCCAGCCTATCTTTCCTAAAAAGCACATAGCCATTGATGCCAGTGTTCCAGTCATGTAAGTCATCCCACCATGTCTCTGTAACTGCAATGAGATTGTGACCCTGCAACTGAACATGTGCACTGCTTTGATATATACTGAAAGGGATTTAATTAGTGAACCATGTTTTTGAAAGCTAGTGAGCCATTAACACAGTATCTCCTGAGATCAAAATGTGTTTTCCAAGTGTGTGCAAACATTATTTTACTGATGGACAAAGCAGGTATGTATCTTAATAAAAGACTGAAGAACATCAAAGGAATGAAAAAAGCATCTCCATAGGTTTCACTATCATCTCTGCATGATCCGTTTTACTATTCTTACAGGACAAACTAAGTATCAGTTTTGCCACAAGAGCAAAACTGCTCCTTGAGGGGCTATGAACCAGGAGGAGAGGAGGGCAATCTCAGAACCATGCCCTCCCTATTATGGCACAGCCCCCAGTGCCTAAGCAGAACGAGGTGATACGTATGTCAATAACTGTTATGAATATTCAAATTTAATATGCAGTAATGGGAAAATATCCAAATTTATTAATGCAAATTCCCACACCAAACACACATGCCAAACCAGTAAACTATTTACAATTTACTAAAAGTTCGAATACCCAGGTGGGAATTATTTATAAAAAAGGTACAACAGGAATTTGATGGAGCAGCTTAGGGAAGGGACAAAGAAACATAAATACCCATATCCTACACATAACTCAGATCGGAGTTGGATGGATGGATTCTCCTTGCCCTCGAACAGGGCTATTGGCAGGAAAACCAGAGACTCCAATTGATTTAATAGTCAAATTTACTCACTGATAAGCCCAAAACACTGTGTTGAGGCAATAACTGAAGAAATTATAATTCCAAATT
>WBNM01008893.1:11030-45091 GCA_013399055.1 Ramphastos sulfuratus | reverse complement strand
AGTCCTTTGCCATGAGGGTGATGTATCACTGGAACAGGGGCCCCATTCCTGGAGATACTCAAAGTGAAGCTCAACAGAGCTCTGGGCAACCTGATCTAGTTGAAGATGCCCCTGCTGACTGCAGAGGGGGCTGGACTAGATGACTTTTGGAGGTTCCTTCCAACCCAGACCATTCTGTGATAACTACACGATCTAGACCCACTTAATTCTTGCAAAGTTACCTGCATTAAAATGAGGATCATCTTCCATGGACCGCACTGCCTCCTCAACTGCATCTAAGGCACTGCCTCCCTGTTTCAGGAGGGCATAACCTTGCAGAGCAGCTCTGACCACACCAGCACGACATCCCTCTTCTCGTTCTTTGAAGATGCGGCCAGCTCCACCATGCACCACAATGACAGGCTTCATCCTGCCAAAGTCCTCCCCAGGCCTTCAGCTCTGCACAAAGGTTACTCCTAATTAGCCTGGTTTGGGGGGAAAAAAAAAAAAAAAGATAATTAGGGGTTGGAAGGGGTTGTTAGGGTTTAAAGTGGCAGAGGAGAGATTGAAACTGGATGTTAGGAAGAAGTTCTTTGCAGTGAGGGTGGTGAGACACTGGCACAGGTTGCCCAGGAAGGTTGTGGAGCACAATCTTTGATCACATTCTGTGCTCCACAACCTCACTGGAGATGTTCAAGGCCAGGCTGGATGAAGCCTTGAGCGACCTGTTCTAGTGGGAGAGGTCCCTGCCTATGCCAGGGGGTTGGAACTAGATGATCTTTGAGGTTCCCCAAACCATTCTATGATTCTATGATCTCTGGACCNAGATGATCTTTGAGGTTCCCCAAACCATTCTATGATTCTATGATCTCTGGACCTCTTCCAGTCCAGCCCCCCTGCCAGAACAGGACCATAGGATCCAGCACAGGTCACACAGGAAGGCATCCAGATGGGTCTTGAAAGTCTCCAGAGAAGGAGACTCCACAACCTCTCTGGAGAACCTGTGCCAGTTGCTCTGTGATCCTTACACTCAAGAAGTTCTTCCTCATGTTGAAGTGGAACTTCCTGTGAGAGACTTGCAGGTTAATAGATTATGGTCAGTTTGACTGCAAACTTCTTGTGTCCACAGAAGAGCCACAAGAATGATCAGAGGACTGGAAGAGCTGCCATGTGAAGAAAGTCTGAGAGCTGGGTTTGTCCAGCCTTCAAAACAGGGTTTAGGCAAGATCTCAGCACCATGGACCAGTACATAAAGAGTGGCTACCAGAAGGATGGAGACTCCCTTTTCACAAAGAAAAGACAAGGGGTGATGGGGACAAGTTACTCCTAGGGATGTCCCAGTTGGACTCCAGAAGAAAATACTTCCCCACGAGAACAGTCAGAGACTGGAATCATCTCCCAAGAGCAGCAGTGGATTCCCCTACACTGGTCAGTTTCAAGACTCAGCTTGCCAGGGTGCTGGGGCAGCTCTATTGTTATGGAGCACTCCAAAGTCCTTCCTTCTCCCTCTGGTCCTGCCCCCCCGGCAGGTTTGAATGGGGAGAAGGCAGCATGAAAACTGCTTTCTGCCCCCCACCCTGCAGGCTTGAGGGGGGAACGTCAAAAGGCACCCTTCCCCATTCGTGTGCTGAGCCGTGTGGCAGCCCATGCTGGGAACAGGCTGGTGGCTGCCTGGGTCTTTGCACCCAATATAAATGGACACATGGACGCTTGTCTAGAAAAGCATAAATAGAGCAAGGGAGAAGGTGCCTGGTGCCCGCCTTAAAAAAAGGGTTCCCGCCTTAAAAGAGCTCCGGTTTTGGACCGTCCCCGCTTTTTGGACAGCTCCTACCTTTTCACACAGCTCTGGGTTTTGCACCGTCCCTGCCTCTGGAAATCTCTCCCCACTCTTGCACCGCTCTGTGCAAACCTGCAAGCTTGGCAAGCCCTGGGGTCCTTTTGAGAGAGCTGCCAGCGGCACCCGGACCCAGCTGCTCTTGGACCATACCGCAGCCAACTTCCTGGCTGCTATTCTGCACTGGGCAGACCCAAGTGGTTTGGCTGTCCCCTGCCCTGCCGAGGCAGCGTTGCTTCCACGAACCCCTGCCTTGTGGCAGTCGTGTTTGGAGACACTCCTGACTTTGGCAGCTTTTCCACCCACCTTGGGCTGCTGCCGTCTGGATCCAGACTGTTGGATATTGCTTGCGGCATTAGAAGGCAGCCGAGCCACAGAGAAACCCAGCAAGGGAGCATCGCCCAATACCTATCTCACCTCCATGAGTAAAGCCTGCTGGTGCCTTAATTCTCTGCTCAGCCTGACTGAGAGTGGGGTGAAGCTGTGCTTATAGCTTAGCCTTTTCCATTTCCTACCTTCCTCAATGTCTAAATCCACCCATAACATCCTGTAGAAGAATTCCCGATTGAATCAGAACCTGTAAATAAATCTAAACTAGTTTTGGATATAGTTTGGGGGCAGGGCTTTCAGGAAAATAAAATAATTCTATTTTTATAATTCCTGACTCGGCCACATTAATTCCATAACAACTATCAACTAGAAAGGTTGGTCCCTGGGGTCCCTTCCAACCTGGCATTCATTTCACCGTTCAGGAAGAGGAGTACTCACAGGACAGAGCTCCTGGTTCAACTCCGGAATGAAGGTAACTTCGTGCAGCATTGAGGTGTTCCCTGTTTTGAGCAGGGGCTGGGCCAGATGACCTCTGAAGGCCCCTTCCAGCCTGAGTTACTCTGCAATTCCACGATTTTGCAGAACCCTCTCCGGTGATGTTATTAAGTTACACAGAAACAAGCATCTGAGTAACCCTTGATCCTGCTGACTGCTCCTCAGTTAGCCGGCCAGTAGCCGCACTGAGTGCAGTAATAAAACCAGCAATAAAGGGACACGACCTGAGTTAAGAGCTTAACCAGCTCCACTGCCTGCATTTCGACCCTCTGACCTCTTGCCAAACCTTCCACTTCACACAGGAGAGGCAAGACACTCAAACCTGGCAGGCAAGTTTGTTGTTACAACTCCTGGCCCCCTGCGAGCAACACATGAGCGCTGCTGCACGCACTGGTGAGGGCCATCACGTTTTCGCTAGCAGAAAAAAGGCCAAGCAGAAGCAGCCTCACCTCCCACCCAAATCTAGGGCACCGCACAGAGAGAACTCTCCACATGTAAACGCAAGAGCAGCTCTGTTGGGAGGCGGTGAAGAACACCACGCAACAGCCTTTCCCCTCATCCTCCACGCAAAGCCTTCAGAGTCTGTCTGCAGCGCAGGCCAGCCTGGACCCTCAGGTTCTTGTTCTGGGGCCGCTGCCCGGCGCGGCGGCAGCAAGGAAGGCGCACCCCGTACGGCTCAGACCCCATAGCCCGAGATGGGGCAGAAAACGGCGCAGCGGATCCCCTCAGCGAGGCGTTTCGAGCTCTTCTGTCAGTGCGCACCTGCGCTCTCCCCTCCGCTAGGGTCAGGGCAGAGAGCAGAGGGCTGAGGGCGAAGGAGCTCAGTGCGGGCTGCCCCCAGCCGCGGATGGAGTCCCGCCGGGCTGCCTATCCCGCTGCCCGCCCCCAGCGCGGCCGCTCGGCCTCACCCGCCCAAGCCCAGAGGGGACGGCGCTGACTCGGAGCCCACCTGCAGCTCCCCGTCCCCACAGCAACCCGCGGCAAGCGGCGTTCCGGCCACACTGGCGGGGCGGGACCGACGGCGAGGGAGGCGCGCGGCGGCTGCGGGCGGGCAGCCCCGTCCTGGGCAGCCTCACTGCCCGCAGCAGACATGGCGCCCGCTGGGAGCGATGCCCACAGTTAAGATGGCTGCCTGCTGCCGTTCCCGCGCGGGCGCGCACCGCAGCGGCACACGGCGCGGCGAGGGCTCGAGCGCCGCTTCCTCAGGGCCGGAGGGCGGAGTGGCGGCGGAGCGCTGCTGCCTCTTGGCTCTTCTCGGTTTGGTTCTGCCTCAGCCACAGCGTGCGGGTCAGCAGGGCGTCCTCGTGACGGGGCACCACCTCGGCATCCCCTCAGGTTACTTGGGCAATCGGCACCTCTCCTCGCAGTCAAAACCCGAGAACCAACCTTTCTCTTCTCTGACCACGCTGGGGTACTCCCACGCCCACAGCTTGGGCTGCCACCTGGAAAGGTGAAAGAAGCTCCAGGCCTCGGGGCGGCTGTGGTGGCCTGGGAAGCGCCCTCCAAAGCCCCCAGAGGGTCGTGGAGCAGGTATGTGTATTGCAGCACTGTGTGCAGGCAGGGTCACTGTGCCAGTCCTGCACGCCCCGGGCTGGCACACACCACAGCCTCTGTTACAAGAGAGGAGGCAGGGTTATGGCAGTTGTTTCTGGGAGTTCATGAACATTGGTGTTTCCCATTCTCTGCCACACTTCCACCTTCCTGGTGGTCTTGGGTGGTCGTCTGGGATGAAGACCAGCAGTCCTCCTCGCAGAGTTTTTTCATCTTGGATCAGCAGGCCTCAATTGCTTAAGTCAAGGCTATCCCTCTCTTATGTCTCCTCACTGCTTTCCTTAGTCCAAAGGATGCAGACCTGGGCCTTTTCAAGGTGACATATCACAGATCTCCAGCTAGCAGCTGCAAACGCTTCTGCAGAGGTTTCTGTTTAGGTTTGCATATTATCCACTGACTGCTACAAACACTTCTACAAAGTTTGGTTATTTTATGGTTTGCTACAGACAGCCTCAAAACTGTGCATCTGGTCTGTAAGGTCCTTTACCAGCACTCTTTGATTTTTCTGTTGTCAGTGGGGATGGTGTGACATGGAGTCACAGAGTCACTGAGGTTGGAAAAGACCTCCAAGATTATCAAGGCCAGCTGTTAACCCAGCACTGCCAGATCACCACTAAACCACGTCCCAAACCACCACACGTCTGCTGAACACTTCCTGGGATGCAGACTCCACCACTTCCCTGGGACTCCTGTTCCAGGACTCAACCACTCCTTCAGTAAAGAAATTTTTCCTGATGTCCAACTTAAGCCTCCCCTGGTGCAACCCGAAGCCATTTCCTGTCATCCTCTCGCTTGTTTTCTGCATGAAGAAATCAACACCCACCTCATTCCAACCTCCTTCAAGGTAGTCATAGGGAGCAAGGTCTCCCCTCAGCCTTCCCCTCTCCTCCCTTTTTTCACTATCCATCAGATGTGGAAAAAAAGCTATTTTCCATCTCCACACAGTCAGAATGACCCTCGAGGGTCAGTGCTGGCACCAGTGCTGTGTAACATCTTTGTCAGAGATGTGGACAGAGGAATCAGTGCAGCCTCAGCAAGCTTGCAGGTGACACCAAGCTGTGTGGNTAGGAGGAAGTTGTTTGCAGTGAGGGTGGTGAGACACTGGCACAGGTTGCCCAGGGAGGTTGTGGCTGCTCCCTCCCTGGAGGTGTTCAAGGCCAGGTTGGATGAGGCCTTGAGTGACCTGTGCTAGTGGGAGGTGTCCCTGCCTATGGCAGGGGGTTGGAACTGGGTGATTTTTGGGGTCCCTTCCAACCTTACCATTCTATGATTCTATGATGGTCAGAAGTGACATGAGAAAGAGGTATCAGGCAGCAAGAAAGCTCTGTAATCACAGAAGAGATGTTAAGGGTCCTGTGTTATAACTTGCCTGTCCTAGCAGCCATCGTGGCATTATGAACCTTATATATAGAAGACTGTAAAGATTTGCTGGCATTGATAGGTGTATCCCAACTGTCTTGTTAAAAGATAATTCAGAATGAATAAATAGACACTGAAAGACACCCAAAACTGTTGCAAGAGGGCAATACATTTAAGGCACAGGGGAGGTCTTGTAGTCTAACATTGTCATCATCATGTGGCCCTGCCTGCCACCAGGTCCCTGCAGACCAGGTGAGGATGAGCTGATCCCAAATAAATTGCAGAGGCAAGAAATAAGCTGCTATTTACTATTAATACTTATAAAAAAGTAGGCTGATGGTGGAAGAAACAGCTCTTTGCTATGAAAAGAGCTACTAAAAACGTTCTTCCTGAGAAGGAAAAATATTTGTTGGGTTCTTAAAAAAAGAGTAATACAATTCCAGCATTCCTTGCTTTTTGAAGTAAGAATATAAACAAATACTTCTCAAACTGTACACAAACTCTACCCAGCAAGCAGCTGGCATTCTTCCTTCACTGTTTTCTCAACACCTCTGCCTTTTTCTCCATTTTGTGGTTCTAGGCTGGACTGCAGGGAGACTGGTGAGTGAAGCCTGTTGTGGCCATGCAAGTAGTCGAGGTGACAAGGCTGTGCAAATGGACTAGTATTTATGGCAACATGCAGTCACAGAATCATAGAATGGTCTGGGTTGAAAGGGACCTCCAAAGCAAATCCAGTCCAAACCCCTCTGCAGTCAGCAGGGACATCCTCCACTAGATCAGGTTGCCCAGAGCCCTGTCAAGCCTCACCTTGAATATCTCCAGGGGTGGGGCCCCAACCACCAACCTGGGCAACCTGTTCGAACGTTCCACTACCCTCATAATGCAGAACCTGTTCCTAACATCCAATCTATATCTGCTTTTCTCCAGTTTGAAGCCATTGCCCTCATCCTGTCACTGCAGGCCTTTGCAAACAGTCCCTCTCCATCCTTTTTGTAGCCCACTTCAGGTGCTTACAGGCTGCTTTTAGGTCCCTCTGGAGCCCTCTCTTCTCCAGGCTGAACACCCTCAGCTCCCTCAGCCTGTCTTCGTAGCAGAGCTGCTCCAACCCCCTGAGCATTTTTGTGGCCCTCCTCTGGACCTACTCCATCAGGTCCATGTCCTTCCTGTATGAAATAAAAATCTCATTTTAAAAGTTAATTGCAGTGTTCCACTATCCTCATGGTGCAGAACTTGTTCTTCACATCCAATCTAAATCTCTAATTTCAGACCATTGTCCTTCATCCTGTCACTGTCCCTCTGCAGCCATCTTATAGCCCCCTTCAGGTGCTGGCAGGCTGCTATTAGGTCCCCTTGGAGCCTTCTCCTCTCCAGGCTGAACACTCCCAGCTCCATCATCCTGTCCTCATAGCAGAGGTGCTCTAGACCCCTGATTGTTTTCGTGGATGTCCTCTGGACCCACTCCATCAGGTCCATGTCCTTCCAGTCACTCAATTTCAGATCTGTTTTGATCCTGAAGGTTGGTTTAAAATGGATTAGTGTGGTTTAATTAAAAGGAATTACTCTGTTTTTTCATTGTCACCTGTAGGATTAACAGAGAGGAGTCCAGATTTCATATGTGGATTAATTGAGAGTGCTGCTTGTTTTTATAGAATATTTATCTTGCTTTCAGAGGTAATGTCAAAACAGGAAAGTGATACTAGGTAGCTTAAATGATTTAGAAGAATTGTTTCAATTGCTTGCATGGGCAGCTGAAAACTGAATTTAGATGGTAAACTGATGTTGAAATGCTTAGTATCAGTCTAGTGTTGTTAGAATTGAACAAACCAGATGTGTCACTTGATAGAACTGAACTGATCTGTGGTTGAATCCTCATCCCTGGAGGTGTTTCAGAGAGGCAGAGATGTGGTGCTGAGGGCCATGGCTTAGCAGCAGCCATGGTAGAGAGAGAAAATGGTTGGACTGCATGATGTGGAGCACCTCTTCTGTGAGGAGAGACTGAGGAAGTTGGGGCTGTTCAGTCTGGAGAGGAGAAGACTCTGAGGAGACCTTATTGTGGCCTTCCAGTATCTTAAGGGGGCCACAAGAAAGCTGAGGAGGGACTTTTTAGGATGTCAGGGAGTGATAGGACTGGGGGGAATGGAACAAAGCTAGAAATGGGCAGGTTCAGACTGAATATTAGGAAGAAGTTCTTCAGCATGAAGGTGGTGAGAGCCTGGCAGGGGTTGCCCAGGGAGGTGGTGGAAGCCTCATCCCTGGAGGTGTTTAAGGCCAGGCTGAGGCTGTGGACAGCCTGATCTGGTGTGAGGTGTCCCTGCCCATGGCAGGGGGGTTGGAACTGGCTGATCCTTGTGGTCCCTTCCAACCCTGCCTGATTCTATGATTCTTCCTGAATGATTCCACCAAGTACTTCTGCCCCCTGTATTTATATAAACTTCTTCCATTCCTTGTGTCTTTTGCAAGCATTTCCACAGGTCTGCTACCCAATGTGTAAGAAACCACCACCATAAGCTTTAGTTGAGAGCTTCTCATGTCCCTTGAAGGGAAAGTGAATAGCTGACCTCTATCCAATCCAGCCATGCTAGTTAGGGCTATGTAGATCTCCACCACATCCCCACAAATCTTAAAAAGTCTTTTCCAACCTAAACAACTCTGCTTCTATATGCATAGTGTTCCCTTTTTCTGTTGAGTAAATGTTTATGTAGCAGCTTGTCTGCTCTCCATGAGCTGTTCTAAAGCCTTCAAAGGCTGATGCAGAACAGGAAGCAGTGTTCTGTGGTTTATTGCTGGGATCGCAGGAGCACACGGAGTTGATCAAGGCCACAGCTGCTTGAGCAAGTGTCATAAACACGCAGAAACACAACCACTAATTCAGAAAGCCTGCAAACCTGGAGCTTGTCTCTGCTAGGAGGAGCTGTCACAGGGAGATGGCTGTGGCATTAGGATGCTTAGGTCACGCTCTGCACAAAATTATGCATGTAGCATCACTTAGTTCACATGCAGAATTCAATTAAGTCTGTAAATCACTTATTCCCATCATTTTCTTGCAAAGAGCATGCTGCCTTGTAGAGAACCTGGAGGAGGGGAAACAACCCAGGTGAGTTTCTCTGAGAAGCAGCTGTTGATTCTAGGGATCTGAATTCTCCTAAAATCATAGAATGGTTTGGGTTGGAAAGGACCTTAAAGATCATCTACTTCCAACTCCAGTGCCATGGGCAGAGACAGCTCCCACTAGGCAGGTTGCTCAAGACCTCAGCCAGCCTAAACACTTTCAGGAATGAGGCATCCACAACTTCTCTTGCTCCAGTGTCTCACCACCTTCTCAGAATCACAGAACATTAGAGGTTGGAGGAGACCTCAAAATATCATCCAGTCAACCCCCCCTGCCAGAGCAGGATCTCTCAGAGCAGGTCACACAGGAAGGCACCCAGGCAGGGTTTGAATGTCTCTAGAAAAGGAGATTCCACAACCTCTCTTGCAGCCTGCTCCAGGGCTCTGCCATCCTCACAGTGAAAAAGTTTTTCCTTCTGTTCACATGGAACCTCCTCTGCTCCAGCTGTCACCCAGTGCCCATTGGCTTGTCACTGGACATCCCTGAGCAGAGCCTGGCTCTGTCTTCCTGGCACTGCCCTGCACATCTTTATCAGAAGCAATGAGGCAGCCCTCAGACTGCTCTGCTCCATGCTCCAAGCTGCAGTTCCCTCAGCCTGTGCTCACAGGAGATGTTCCACTGCCTGCAGCAGCTTTGGGGCTCTGTGCTGGACTATTCCAAGCAGTTCCCTGAGGTCCTTCTTGAACTGAGGGTCCCAGAACTGGACACAGTATTCCAGATATGGCCTCACCAGGGCTGAGTAGAGTGGAAGGGGATCTTAAACTTGCTTTCAGATAAGATCAACAGTGAAATGTGCAGCAGTAAGGCAGAAAATGGTAGATGTGTTATTCACTACCATATAAATGTGATCAATTCAAATTCATTAATGAGTTCTGTGTTGGATAGTTTAGCTGGAAATAGTTTCTTGACTAGAGGGGCTTAAATCATCAATGGCAGTGATATTTTCTCCCTTTCTGACTAGAAGGGAGATTAAATTGGAGGTGGATTCGTGGATTCATAGAATGGTTTGGGCTGGAAAAGACCTTAAAGGTCATCTAGTTCTAACCCCCCTGGCATTAGCAGGGGCACCCTCCACTAGACCACATTGCTCAAGGCCTCATCTTTGTGCTTTGAGGAGAAATTTTTAAGGCCAGGCTGGATGTGACTCTGGGCAATCTAATCTAGTGGAAAATGTCCCTGCCCATGGTAGGAACTCTGGTTGGAACATACACATGGAACAACCGTGGTTGGAACTAGATGATCTTTGAGGTCCTTTCCGACCCTGACAGTTCTATGATCCTATTCTTTTAACTCTAGAATTGAAATGTCCTTCCTGTAGCAGATTATCCCAAACAAGAAGTCAACAACATTTTGCTGCTCCCAGTATTTCATGCACAGTGGGATGGTCCTACCAGAGAGACAGTTTAACAGTAGGGGTGGGATTGTGAGCTCAAAACATGTGGTTGGACCTGATGATCTCAAAGGTCTCTTCCAGCCTCAACACTTGTATGAAACCTGTGTGCTGGAGAAGAGCATCCTACAATGCAGTACTGGTTGTGGGAAATCCCAGTTCAGATCCTAGTTCTGCATCAAGCCCAGATTGGTTTTGACCACTTTTCAAAGCTGAAGTTTCAAAACGGTCCTGGTGGTTCCCATCTCTGTGTCCATTTACTGATAGTCTGTCAGCCTTTATCAGCCTTGTGCTCTGCTGAAGGTGCATTTGAGGTATCTTGAGCACAAGGCAGTCAAACTGCAACATGGATGACTGGCAGAGACTAAAAATAGAACTTTCTGTTTTCCTTTTCTTCCTGTTGTTACAAGAGCCCTGAAACCACCTTGCATTTTGGTCACTGCAGGTCTGAAAAAGCTTGTTCCTGTATCACCTCTGTGCTTTTGAAGTCCCTCACAGGCTGTGGAGTCTGTAAATGCCAGCCTGCTCTGTTCTAATCACTTTAACTTCACAGGAGGCAGATCACGTTCGGAGTTTTGAGATTATTTTTAATTCCCTCTTTATTCCAAGCTTTGCCTTCCATCTGCAAAGAGCTTTCAGACAATTTGGGCTAATTTGCATACTACATGTGTGCAGCATGTTGGAAAACCTTTCTGTTTGTCTGGCAGAAGCTTACAGCTTCCCAGAAGCACAGTGGATGTCTGGATCCATTGATTTGGAGAAGATCATAGAATCCTAGAATCATAGATCACAGAATCAGAGAATCAAGGTTGGAAGAGACCTCTGAGAGCATCAGGTCTAGCTGTTTGCTTACAATCCCACCACTACTGCTAAGCTACTGCCACTAAACCATGTCCCTAAGCACTGCATCCATGTGTCTTGTAAACACCTCCAGGGATGGTGACTCCACCACCCCCTGAGCAGCCTTTTCCAATGCCTGGTGGCCCTTTCTGTGAAGAATTCTTTCCTGATGTCCAGCCTGAACCTCCCTTGGCACAACTTGAGGTTATTCCCTCTTGTCCTGTCACTTGTTGCATGCAAGAGGATATCACCCTTCACCTCTCTCCAGACTCCTTTGAGGTATTTGTAGAGGGTGTTGAGGTCTCCCAAATGCCTCCTTTGAGGTATTTGTAGAGGGTGATGAGGTCTCCCAAATGCCTCCTTTGAGGTGTTTGTAGAGGGTGATGAGGTCTCCCAAATGCCTCCTTTGAGGTATTTGTAGAGGGTGATGAGGTCTCCCAAATGCCTCCTTCGAGGTATTTGTAGAAGGTGTTGAGGTCTCCCAAATATCTCCTTTGAGGTATTTTTAGAGGGTGATGAGACACCCTCAAATATGGCACCCTCAGAGCTGGCAGGAATCAAACTCATTTTGGGTCAACCCCCATGCCCCTAGCCAAAATCACTTGCAAACTCCAGGGCTATCACAAGAATTGCAAGCCCTTAAACCCTCAGGATTTAGGAAGCATTTCTCTTAGGTGCCTCTCCTGCCTTTATTTTGTCTTTACATTTTGATTACATTAGGGAAAACACACTTCTCTTTGTTCTTAATGATATACAATTAACATGCTAAAGGCTGTAATTAAAGAAAAGGTTTTGGCTTAGCCTCTGTTTTAGGCAAAACCATTATTACTTAATACTTAAGAATGCATTTACTTAAATGTTGCTTCAGATAGGGCCTCAAACCTGGAGGTGTGTGGCCATTTGAGTTAGATTCCTACCTCAGACATAAAAAAATTCAGAACAGAGAAACTTAGAAGTGGAAGCTCTGAGGTGAACGTTCTAGGGATAGGCCATATAATGGCAACAATGGATAAGTTAATAAAATTTCATTGGAGCATCAAGAAGATCACATTCTGTGATTCTGTGCTCCACAACCTCTCTGGAGGTGTTCAAGGCCAAGTTAGATGAGGCCTTTAGCAACCTGTGCTAGTGGGAGATGTCCCTGCCCATGGCTGGGAGGTGGGAACTGGATGATCTTCAGTGTCTCTTCCAACCCAAACTATTGTATGACTCTATTAATTATTAAATTAATTAACTATCATTAAAATAATTCCTAGAAGATTTTCCTGTCGCTTGGTTGGAGTGGAATGAAAATGAATAGGATGAAAAAAGAAAGTCTGTCTGAGTTCTTTCTCATTCTGCAACATCTTCTCCCTTGGATAGAGATGTAGTGACCCTAAGCATCACAGAATGCAGGAAACAAAAGAGCATCACCATGGCAGATACATACCATGAGGGGGTGGTGGTGATACTACAGAGATGCTTAAGATACTTCTTTGTACTTGAGAGATTAAAGAGGAACGAAATGAAACTAAGTGGTGGCACAGTCCTAGAATTAGAGTAATTAATTTTTAGTAACTTAAAGCCTTAACCAAGTTGCCATCCATTGGAGAGAGTGCTGGGGCTCCTGTGTCTCCTGTATCAAAGATTCCCTCTCATGATCTGAAATGGGGTTCACATTGTAAGAAGTTAGTGAATGCATCTCAGGAGGTTCATTGTCATTACCTGCAGCTGACCCTGTGGAGGTGCTTTAATTTTGCAGAAGGCTGGGCAGGGAAATCTCAAGCTTTAGAAGCTTGCTGGGCTTAAGCATGTTCCACTGCAGGTGTGCTTACAGAGAGCAGTTACTCTCTTCTCACGAGGGTTGTAATGACCATGTGTGGCCCTTAGGAAATTACAGGCATGAGAGTTTTGCTTAGTTCAGATGTTCAGCCTGGAGAAGAGAAAGCTCCAAGGAGACCTTATTGCTGCCTTCCAATATGTGCAAGGAGCCTACAGCAAGGCTGGAGAGGAACTTTTCATAACAGTGTCTAATGATAGGAAAAGGAGGAATGGTTTGAAGCTGAGGGAGAGTAGGTTTAGGCTGGATCTTAGGACATTCTTCAGTACAAGGGTGGTGAGACTATGTAATGGGTTATGCAGAGAAGTTGTGGATGCTTTCTCCCTGGAGGTGTTCAAGGCCAGACTGGATGAGGACTTGAGCAATCTGGGCTAGTGGGAGGTGCCCCAGCCCATGGCAGGGGGGTTGGAACTGGATGATCTTTAAGGTCCCTTCCAACCTAAACCATTCTGTGAATGCCCAGGGTCCCTTCCAATCTAAGCCATTCTCTGATTTGTCATCTTTCTGCTCCAGCTGTTGCATTTTGAAAGAAAATATTTAAATCACTTCTATTCATAAGGCATTGGAAGTTCCATTTTTTTCCCCCAGTTCTAAACACATACAGAGTTGGTGGATTTTTTTTTTTTTTGGTTATGATACTGCAGTTGACTGAAGTCTATAACTAGAAGAAACTCTTCAAAGCAAGTTGAAAGGAGGACACTAAGCTTTCTGAAATGCTCTCTGATCGAATATGAGGTATGGGAGCATCCAACTTGTTTTAACAATGAAAACGCTCTTCTTTCCTATGTAAAAATAGATCACAGTGCAGTGACCTCAGAGGGAGAGAGAAAGCTGGAAAGAAGATGTGTGTTTCTCTAAAATTCCTGCCTATACTGTGTCAAAGGATGACAAATCCGAATTGCACTGCTTCCTGTGGTCTTTGAGTTAGAGCTGGGTGGGTGCCACACTGGTTTGACCTCTTCAAGATCTTGTAATTTAATTAGCAGATTTTCTTTTTCCCTATCCAGCCCATTTTAAGGGGGTAAAAAAAGAGAGTAGGCACATGCTGCGCTGATAACACTGCATCCTCTTCTGGGTCTGATAACACTGCATCCTCTTCTGGGTCTGATAACACTGCATCCTCTTCTGGGTCTAGTAACACTGCATCCTCTTCTGGGTCTGATAACACTGCATCCTCTTCTGAGCCTAGTAACACTGCATCTTCTTCTGGGTCTGGTAACACTGCATCCTCTTTTGGGCCTAGTAACACTGCATCCTCTTCTGGGCCTGGTAACACTGCATCTTCTTCTGGGTCTGGTAACACTGCATCCTCTTTTGGGTCTAATAGCATCTTGTGTATGGAACTTGTATGAAAGCATTCTGAGAGAGTTGGGGTTGTTCAGTTTGGAGAAGAGAAGGCTCTGAGGAGACCTTATTGTGGCCTTCCAGTATCTGAAAGGGGGCTAAGAAAAGCTGGGGAGGGAGGGACATTTTAGGGTGTCAGGGAGTGATAGGACTGGGGGGAATGGAACAAAGCTAGAAATGGATATATTCAGCCTGGATGTTAGGAAGAAGTTCTTCAGCATGAGGGTGATGAGAGCCTGGCAGGGGTTGCCCAGGGAGGTGGTGGAAGTCTCATCCCTGGAGGTGTTTAAGGCCAGGCTGGCTGAGGCTGTGGCCAGCCTGATCTAGTGTGAGGTGTCCCTGGGCATGGCAATGGGGTTTGAACTGGCTGATCCTTGAGGTCCCTTCTAGCCCTGACAATCCTATGATTCTATGATTCTTGTATGAATTTCAATCAGAAGGATATCCTAGAATGGCTTAGGTTGGTAGAGACCTCAGAGTTCATTTCCAGAGTTCATTCTACTCCAACCTCTCCACCATGGACAGGGACACCTCTCAACTAGACCTGGCTGCTCAAGGTCTCATCCAACCTGGCCTTGAACACCCCAAGGGAGGAGACATCCACAGCCTCCCTGCACAGGATATTCCAGAGTCTTACCACCCTCAGAATTAAAAACCTCTTCCTAAGATCCACTCTAACCCTGCTCTCCCTCAGCTTCAAACCTTATCCTTGGTCTCACATGGGTCAGTAAAGAGTGTCCCAGCTAAAATCCTTCACAATACAGAACAAAATTGTCCAACATAAAGAAGTTTATTGGGCTAGAGTGTACAAGCAGATGAAGAGATTGGACATGTGTCTTAATGGGGGAGGTTACCTCCAATTAGAATTCTGGAGGCAGGTTGCATTTACAGTTATTAAGCTGTTGCTGAGTAACTACTTCCCAACACCACTCTGGACAGCACAGAATTAGAGAATGTGAGGGGTTGGAAGGGACCTCGAAAGAACACCGAGTCCACAACCAGTAAGAGTATGAACCAGCTGGGTTTAAAGACTACCCAAACTGGCTAGGGAAAAAAAAAAAAGACTCCTCAGTCACTAATTTCACAGAATCACAGAACTGGTTGGAAGAGACATCCAAAGATCATCCAGTCCAACCCCCCTGCCAAAGCAGGATCCCCTACGGGAGCTTGCACAGGAATGCATCCAGGTGGATTTGGAAAGTCTCCAGAGAAGGAGACTCCACAGCCTCTCTGGGCAGCCTGCTCCAGGGCTCTGTCACCCTCACTGTAAAGAAGTTTCTCCTCATGTTGATCTGAAACCTTCTCTGTTCCAATTTATGGGCTTGGTGCTTTACTTGTCCAGCTGCACCTGACGTTGTCAGCGTGTTCCTATTTGAATTAGTTAGCACAAAAAGCTGGCAGAGGAAGAGGGAATTTTTCACCTGAAGGTCAGAAAGGAGGCAGGCTGGTAGTGATTTAATGGTCTCATGGTCTGATAGTTCAGCACAGATGTGTCTCTATATTGCCGTCAGCCGACGTGTCTAAATTGGAAGGAAAAGCTCTTACTGAAGAGCCTGGCAGGCACTTGCCATAGCTGGCAAAAAGTTAGGTGTCCTGGCTAAGCTTGGACTTCCTCTGCAAGCCGTGGGGAGAGGTATTTTGAGAGTGATTCATCCTGGTGTAAGATATGTGTCTAAAATAGATGAGATGAGTCATCCTCTGGAGGTACCTGCCACTCGGCTGGCAACAGAGGGAGACCTAGATGACTAACTTACCCTAGCTACCTTCTGCACTGCTAAGTGATGGCAGAGAGAGCTCAGCACCAGGGGCTTGGGATGAGAAGAGGTTCAAGCATGCAGGCATGGTGAAGAAGTCTGGAAGACCACCAGTCATGCTGAAAAAGAGGGGGACCTGCACTGCTGTCCTGCTGTAGCTTTCGTATAGATGTTCATAGAATCATAGAATGATAGAATTGTAAGGTTGGAAGGGACCTCAAAGATCATCCAGTTCCAACCCCCTGCCATAGGCAGGGACACCTTCCACTAGCACAGGTCACTCAAGGCCTCCTCCAACCTGGCCTTGAACACCTCCAGGGAGGGAGCAGCCACAACCTCCCTGGGCAGCCTGTGCCAGTGCCTCACCACCCTCACTGTAAAGAACTTCCTCCTAAGTTCCTCCTATGTTGATTACTGCTGTCCTACTGTAGCTTTCATATAGATGTTGATTTTTGGCTTTGTTAAATGAATCTTTATCAAGGGGAGGAAAAGAAGATGTTTATTCCATGTGAAAATCCCACTGGGAAGGAAAAGTGTGAGCGAGCAGGAGCAGGGAAGTGAGTGTGTGAGCATCCCCTTGTACTTAGCACTGGTGAGGCCACACCTTGAGTACTGGGTTCACTTGTGAGGCACTTACTCCAAGACAGACATTGAGGTGCTGGAGTGGGTCCAGAGCAGGGTAACAAAGGTGGTGAAGGGTCTGGGGACAGAGCTGATGAGCAGTGGCTGAGGGAACTGGGAGTGTTCAGTCTGGAGAAAAGGAGGCTCTACAACTCCTTGAAAGGAGGTTGAAGCAAGGTGGGTGTTGGTCTCTTCTCCCTAGTAACAAGTGGAGGAGGAAAAGACCTCAGTTTGCACCAGGGGAAGTTTAAGTTAGATATTAGAAGAAACTTCTTGACTGAAATGGTTCTCACAGACTGGCACAGGCTGCCCAGGGAGGTGGTTGAATCCCCATCCCTGGAGATGTGTAAAAGAGGCAGAGATGTGAATGTGGTGCTGAGTGCCATGGCTTAGCACCAGCCTTGCTAGAATTAGAGCTTGGTTGGACTTGATGATCTTAAAAATCTTTTCCAACCAAACCAGAACATTTCTATGTGGCTTAGATTACACAGAGATGTGAAGCATGACCATGATACCTACTCAGCATCAGCTTCCACTGTTGAAATGGCTTTGTATGGAAACTGCTTTGTATCTATAGTGGTGGAACTGGACCTAGAATCCATTGCTCTTGGTGTTTCTCTACTAAAAGGTTGTTAGCATGTATTTACATCAGTACAGCATGGACTTTGAAGATCTGCAGGGTGCAGGGAGCATGTACAGGACATCAACTTCAGTGTTCCACTGGGTACTGCTTCAGGCACACCTTTTGGCAGAACTTACAAAGATTAAGCTTTCAACTCATTAATTATTTCCTTCAAACTCCTCCCTTGGCCAGTCTGGAGACTGTGAGTTCTCAGTGAATATTCAGGAAGTATCCATCATGTCTGGACACCAAATTAGGTTTCTTAACAAGGGGTCCAGGCACCATCTGTAATCAGCAGGGAAGAGTTAGCGCCTCCAGTGAACAATTCACACAGAATCACAGAGTGGTAGGGGCTGGAACGCACCTCTGGAGATCACTGAGTCCAACCCTACTGCCAAGGCAGAATCACCTAAAGAAGGTCACACAGCAACATGTCCAGGAAGGTTTTGAATGTATCCAGAGATGGAGACTCCACAGCCTTTATGGGCAGCCTGTTCTGGCATCCTTAAATTAAAGAAGTTCCTCCTCATGTTTAAGATGGAACTTCTTATGTTCAAATTTGTGCCCATTACCCCACCCTGACTGTCCCCATCCTCCTGACAGCAGCCCTATCTATAAGCAGCGGTGAGATTCCCCTCTCAGTCTTCTTTTCTCCAGGATAAAAAGCCCCAATTCTCTCAGTCCATCCTCATAAGAGAGATGTTCTAGTCCCTTAATCATCTTTGTAGCCCTTTTCTGTGCCCTCTCCAGCAGTTCCCTGTCCTTCTTGAAAGAGGGAGCCCAGAACTGGACACAGAATTCCAGATGTGGCCTCACCAGGGTAGAGCAGAGGGGAAAGAGAAGCTTCCTTGACCTGCTGGTCACACTATTCTCAATCTACCCCAGGATGCCATTGACCTTCTTGGCCACACGGGCACATTGCTGGCTCATGGACATCCTGTTGTCCAGGAGGACTCCCAGGTCCTTTTCCCCACAGCTACTCTCGAGCACATCAGCCCCCAGCCTGTACTGATACACAGGGTTCATCCCTAGGAAATCAGAGCAGCTAAGGTAGGCAGGATGTTAGTGCTTTGCTTGCCCTTCGAAGGCCTTACACTGCTGCCTACCTTGAATCTTCTGAAGTAACCTCTGAGGTACTTAACCCCTCTGCATTTACCACAAGGAAGCCTAGCCTGGTTTGGTAGGCAACCCCAATACTCTTTTTACTGTTTGCTATCACCATTTTAAGTCAGTGATGTGTTGTCAACTCAGAGCAGAATATTGTCTATATATATTACAATGTAAGGTTCCAGGCTTCCAGAGAGAAAAGGAGGCAAGTTACAGAGGATGACATAAGGCAAAAAGGAATGGATTGAAGCTTGAGGAAGGCAGATTTAGACTGAATTTTAGGGAAAAATTCTTGCCAGTGAGGGTGGTGAGGCACTGGCACAGGTTGCCCAGGAAGGCTGTGGATGCCCCCTTCCTGGAGGTGTTCAAGGCCAGGTTGAAAGAGGCCTTGAGCAACCTGGGCTAGTGGGAGGTGTCACTGCCCATGGCAGGGGGTTGCAACTGGATGATCTTGAAGGTCCCTTCCAACCCAAACCATTCCATGAATCTATGAATAAGACAAATGACAACTGTAAGTGTCTTATGCTGAGCATTGTCATACAGTGAAGGGATTTTGATTTCAAAATGAACTTTTAAGTAGTAATCATAAATAAATGGTTCTAGTGGGAGGTGTCCCTGCCTATGGCAGGGGGTTGGAACTAGATGATCTTTCAGGTCCCTTCCAACCTAAACCATTCTATGATTATAAATAGTAGATGTGTTCACCAAAGACAAGAAAGAACCTTAAGTCTGTTGGATAAGTTTGGATTGTACACTTTGCTAATTCTTGTTCTAAAGACAAAGGAAGGTAAAATTGCAAAGGACACAAGGGTGTATCCAGGGGAACCAGAACATCATTTATAGTCGCCGGAGCTGTTGGATGAAGCTGGCTTGCTAGATACCTGATAACAAGGAAGACCAATCTGTCACTGTATGGTTCCATAAAGAAGATTTGTCTATAACAGGGAGCATTAAACAGGGCAATGGAAATGACTTGAGCAGCTACTGAATTCATTTTCATTTTAAACACCTTCTTGCTGAAAGATAACACCCGTCTGGACAGTGTGGCAAGTTCTCTATCTGAGTGCATCTGCTCCAAAAGGACTGGTTTGGAATATAAACCTGAGTGTGCTGTCAGCTAACATCTCCCTTACCTAGGGCAAAACTTTTGAAGAGATGCAAAATGCAGGTTGGACTCCGTGGTGGACTCCTGAAACCATTACCTCATCCAAACTGCTCTTATGTAATAGAGAAATGTGATTGTTTCCCCAGAGGGTGATGAATGTGATTCATTAGATTTGATTTCCACCCTCCCCAGAAGAATACTGCTGGTGCTAGCTCAGAATACTTTGTGGCAAATCAAAAGGAGGCTGCTTCGTTTGGAGCATTTCTCTGACAGTTTGAAATCCCCAAGCTGCAGCTCGGAGCTCAGCAGCGAATGCTCTGCACTAGTACCAAGAGAGCTGAAATAATCAACAATAGAAACCTTTTATCTCATGTCTGAAATCCATAGATAGAAAGAGACTGTGCCTAGATAAATATTGCTCTTGAATATTTCACGTTGTGCTGCTGCCACTTAGGAAGTTGAAAGTTCTTTCACCCAGGGTGGACAGAAGCCAAGCCACGGGATTAATAATAAATCATTTACATTCAATCCCTGCAATTTCCTAAAGGCTGGACCCATGTTCTGAGAATACAGAAGGACTGCTAAAATTAGCTTGCCTTAACATGCCTGGGAACAACACATGAAGCTGCTGTGGCAGTTTCTCTGACATAGCTGATTGTGTTGCTCACTCTTCACAACACTTAAAGGCCTTTATTTTGGTTTTCCCCCCTATTTTTTTTCTCGTAGAACTGCTTCCAGATTAAAAATGCTGAAGGATGTTGACTGGTAAAGGGCTGTAGAACAACTATGGCTACAATAAACAGGATTAGTTTCTGATTACTTTCTCCACAAAGGCTGTGCAGCAGTGCCTTACTCCTCCTTGCTGAGAAACATCAAACCTTTCGGGTCTCCATGGTTATCTCACAGAATGAAAAGTAAAAGCATTCTGGGATGATTATATAAAAACTTGTAAAGGGTAAATGCAAACTAAAAAACAGGGTTTGAGGACTAAACAGCACGTTTGCAAAAGGCTGAGTCTCTCTCTCTGTCTCTGTGATTGGAGATATGAAGAGAAGCCTTAAACCCTGCAGCAGGGGATGGACTTTGGGTTGAGGATGATACATGACAGGCCTTAGCGATCCCTGCCATGCTCTTGTGAGACCCCACCTGGAGTACCAGTTCTGGTGCTCCCAACACAAGAAGGATATCAAAGTGCTAGAGCAGGTCCAGAGTAGACCACAAGGATGATCAGAGGGCAGGAGAACCTCTCCTATGGGGACAGGCTGAAAGAGTTGGGGCTGTTCAGCCTGAAGAAGAGAAGTCTCTAGGGAGACCTTAAAGAAGCCTTCCAGTACTTGAAGGGGGCTAAAAGAAAACCAGAAAGAGACTTTACAAAGGCTTATTGTGATAGGACAAGAGGAGATGGACTGAAGCTTGAGGAAGGCAGATTTAGACTGGAGGTGAGGAAGAAATTCATTCTAATGAGGGTGGTGAGACACTGGAACAGCTTGTTCAGGGAGGCTGTGGATGTCCCCTCCTGGGAGGTATTCAAAGCCAGGTTGGATGAGGCTTTGAGCAGCCTGGATTACTGGGAGGTATCCCTGCATGTGGCAGGGGGCTTGAAGCTAGATGATCTTTAAGATCCCTTCCAAGCCAACCCATTCTATGATTCTGTGATGCTATGATTTATTTGTAGATCTTCTGAATGTGCACCTACCCATTCAGTTAAAGCTACAAGAAATGCTAACTAGCTGGGCTGCATTTGCAAACTACACCAGTGGCTGAGTTCTTGAATTTAAAGATCAGCAGAGAACAAAATATTCACTAGTCCTAAAGCACCTGTACAGAAGAGCTTTAAGAGCACAGTTAAGGCTGGGCTTGCATATGGATGTGCATAGCATTAAAGCTGGGGACGTGTGGATTTCTGCCATGTTCTGTAAATGGAAGATACATAAATTAGAATTGCTTAGGGATAGCATTGCTGACATCAATCCCTTCTCCACTGCTTTTCATTTAGGAGGCAATGTGCTTGGTGTGCCTGCTCTTGTCTCCCAGAGATCTCCAACAGCAGCAAATCTCCTGCACACAGTGGCTTGCAGGTGTATCGAATCCAGAAGCTGCGCTTCTCAATATTGATTCCAGGTATGTTATGTTTGCAGACAATTCAAGGCTGGGAGGACTGAAATACACCCAAGAGAGGTTTGATATAGATGTGGAGGAATAGTCTGAGAAAAATCAGGATGCAGTTCATGGAGCAATTCAAGGTACTGCTCTTTATAGATGGTATTTCTTATCTGCAGTGTAGCATGAGGAATGGAGAGTGGTGCTGAGGTTAAGCGTGACTCAGTAGTGTTTTGTTACTATAAAAAAGTGAACGTGCTGGGGAGACATGACAAGTATCAAATATTTAAAAGACATGAAAGGAGAAAGAGAAGAAGCTGTCCTGTGGGCTAATGGGAGTAGGAAAATGTGAAATGGATTTAAATCATAGACAAATTTTAGGCTCAACAGTAATGTAAAATTGTTTTCGCTGGCGTATCGAAAGCACTGGGACTGTGGAGGCTTCTCTGCCTGCTTGTTTATGAGCTGGTCAGACAAATATCTGTCAGATAGAATAGGAACTGCCTTGGGACTAGATGTGTCTTTCAATTCCTACAGGCTCTGGACTCTATTATTATTCAATATGGTAATAAAACTTCCCGAGTAGTTTCATGCAAATATGCATAAAGACACAATTTAAAGGGAGCACAAAAGCCTTTAACACTGCATGAGAGATGCAATTTTCCTCCAACATCAAATACACTGATGGTTTTGGTGAGGTAAATAGTCAAGCTTCTAATTTAGCTTTGATTTCATATTGTCATCTCAGTGTTGCTCCTTCTGCACAATATCACATCCAACCCACAGATCCCTCTATCAGAATACTACCTTCCCCACCTTCCTCCTCCTTGGCAGGTTGGGGCAACACAGAAAAGGAAACAGAAGCCACCAAGGACAACAAACTCAATAGAAGCTGAGGTTGAAAAGCTAAAGCTTATGCTGTGGTGTATTAAGTAAATACCATAGGTGAAGGGCTGAAGGTTGTTGTCCTACCCTACTTGGCATCAGCTGGGCTACTACAGGGCAACACACCATAGGAAGAGTCAGAGAATCATGGAATTCACTTGGGTGGAAAAGACCTCTAAGATCATTGAGTCCAACTGACCTAACACCACTGTGGCCACTAAACCATGTCCTGCACTCCCATGTCTATGTGTTACTTGAACACCTTCGGGGTGATGACTCCACTACCTCCCTGGGCAGCCTGTGCCAAGCCCTGACCACACACGCAGCAAAGAAATATTTCCTAATCTCCAACCTAACCCTCCCCTGGCACAGTTTCAGGCCACTTCCTCTTGTTCTATCACCTGATACTGGGAAGAAGACACCAACACCCACCTCACTCCCACCTCCTTTCAAGGAATTGTAGAGAGCAATGAGGTCTCTTCTCAGACTCCTCCAGACTAAACACCCACAGTTCCCTCAGCTGCTTCTCCCCAGCCCTGTTCTCCAGACTCTTCCCCAGCTTTGTTGCCCTTCTCTGGACAGGCCCCGGCACCTCCATGTCTTTCTTGTAGTGAGCGCCCCAAAACTGAACCCGGTATGTAAGGTGCCGCCTCACCAGTGCTGAATATGTGGGGACAGCTACTGCCAGTGTTGGCCACACTGTTCCTCATCCAGGCCAGGATGCTGGTGGCCTTCTTGACTACCTGGGCACACCGCAGGCTCATGCTCAGATAGCTGCCAACCAGGACTCCCTGGTCCTTTTCCCCATGACAACTTTCCATCCACAGTGTTCCACAAAGAATTTAAGGTATCTAATGTGTAAGACAGAGCAGAATGCAGAGCTGAAGTAGGAAGTGGGGAAGTCTCCCTCTGATTTAGGTGCCTTGCTCTTTGCCTATTTAGTGAAGAGTACTTAGTGTTTAATGAGACGTGTAAGTAGATATCTACATACATAAAGAACACAGGGAGGGGAAACCCTTCAATTCCTCCAGTCTCTGAAAGGCTGTAGCAAAGGCAGAAGCTGTTACCTAAGCAAGAAGATGGCAATTCCATTTCTTGTCAAAACCTCTATTCAAGAAGAGCTTCTGTCTGAAATGAGACAAAGCTCTATTGTGTTGCTGTTTCTTTAACATCTCTGTGGGGAAATTTTAGAGATAGGTTACCCAAATATCTTTCAGAGCAGGTCTTGGTATGATGAATTTTGTTCTCAACATGTCCATCAGCAGTGCAGAGTCTAGTTGGAGGCCTGTGGCCATTGGTGTTCCCCAGGAATCAGTATTGGGTCCAATCTTGATCAATAATCACAGAACTATAGAATCATAGAATGGTAAGGTTGGAAGGGACCTCAAAGCTCATCCAGTTCCAGCTCCCCACCATAGGCAGGGACACCTTCCGCTAGAACAGGTCACTCAAGGCCTCATCCAACCTGGCCTTTAACACCTCCAGGGAGGTTGTGGAGCACAGAATCACCTTGATCACATTGGGTGATTCTGTGCTCCACAACCTCCCTGGGCAACTTGTGCCAGTGTCTCACCACCCTCACTGTAAAGAACTTCCTCCTAACATCCAGTTTCAATCTCCCCTCTGACAGTTCAAACCCATTGCCCCTTGTCCTGGCATTGCAAGACCTTGTCAATAGTCCCTCCCCAGCCTTGCTGTAGCCCCCTTAGGATCCTGGAAGGCTACCATAAGATCTCCTCAAAGCCTTCTCTTCTCCAGGCTGCAGAGCCCCAACTCTCTCAGCCTATCCTCATAGCAGAGCTGCTGCAGCCCTCTGAGCATCTTGGTGGCCTCCTCTGGACTCACTCCAGCATTTCCATGTCCTTCCTGTACTGGGGACTCCAGAACTGCACACAGGACTCTAGGTGGGGTCTGAGGAGAGCAGAGCCAAGGGGCAGAATTCCCTCCCTTGCCCTACTGCCCACACTGCTCTTGCTGCAGCCCAGCACACCGTTGCTGTCTGGGCTGCACTCACACTGCAGGCTCATGTTGAGCTTTTCATGAACCCCAGGTCCTTTTCCTCAGGGCTGCTCTCAGCCATTCACCACCCAGCCTGGAGTTTTGCTTGGGATCTTCACCAGTAACCTGGATGAGGGGGTTGAGTGCAGCCTCAGCAAATTTGCTGGTCACAGAATCACAGAATCATCCAGGTTGGAAGATTCTCAGGATCATCAAGTCCAACCTATAGGTGACACCACATCAGGCTGTGTTGCCATCCAGGGAGTTCTGGACAGGTTGCAGAGCTGGAGGAACAGGAAACTCATGAATTCAATAAGGATTAGTGCAGAGTCCTTCACCTGGACAGGAATAGCAGCAGGCACCCGCACAAACCAGGGCTCCTCCTGCTGGAAAGCAGCTCCGTGGAGAAAGCCCTTGGAGTGCTGGTGGGCAGCAAGTTCTGCATGGGGCAGCAATGTGCCCTGGTGGGCAAGAGAGCCAATGGCATCCTGGGGTGCACCAAGAAAAGTGTGGCCAGCAGGGCTAGGGAGGTTCTTCTCCCCTTCTACTCTGCCCTGGAGAGACCACACCTGGAATAATGTGTCCAGTTTTGGGCTCCCCAAATGCAAGTCCGACAGGGACCTGCTGGAGAGAGTCCAATGAAGAGCCATGAAGATGACTGGGAACTTGAGCACCTCTGCTATGAAGAAAGACACAGAGCCCTGGGGCTGTTTAGTCTAGAGTGGAGAAGGCTGAGAGGGGATCTGATCACTGTCTATAAATATCTGAGGGGTGGGTGTCAGGATGAAGATGCCAGGCTTTTTGTGGTGATGCCTGGTGCTAGGACAAGGACCATCAGGTACAAGCTGGAACACAGGAGGTTCCACCTCAACATGAGGAGAATCTTCTTTACCATGAAGGTGCTGGAGCCCTGGAACAGGCTGCCCAGAGAGGTTGTGGAGTCTCTGTTGGAGACTTTCAAAACCCACCTGGATGCATTCGTGGGTGATCCTGCTCTGGCAGGGGAGTTGGACTCAATGATCTCTGGAGGTCACTTTCAACCTTAACATTCTGTGATTCTGTGATCATACACCACAGTAGAAAAATAGAAAGTAAAACTGAAAAGTGATTCTATGTAATTTCAAAATCTACATTTCTGTGATTTCTATTATTTAATTGGGTTTGCTTTTAGGAATTGTAATCAACTTCCCCTCCCCCCACCTCCCACCACTCTATTTTCATTCTGTCAGTGTGTCCAGAATACCTGAGGCAGTGGAAGAGAAGCCTCCAGAAGGTCAGAGCTGACACTGCTGTGTAGTGCTCTTGTACTTGATTGCTATCAGAAAATGTAGCAGACACAGCTTTTGTGGAAGAGTTTTCCTGGCAGGACACTCTATGCTGCTGTGATTAGGTCTGCTTTACACATGAGGTGTTTTCTTCACATGGGACTTGGTGAAAGGTGTTTGTCTCTGCTATGCACAAACCAGGAGGTTTCATGAGGCAGTTCACACTTTGCATTCTTTCATTTATGGCCCAAATGTGCCTATGGTTAGGCTGCATGATGAGACTATGTATAAAACCTGTCCTTCTGCACTACCTCACTGCTCCAACATTCATTACCAATCCACATTCTAGAGGACAAAAAAAAAAAAAAAACCAACAACTGAGAGACAATTTAAATAGGGGAGGTGTTCAAGGCCAGGCTGGATGAGTCCTTGAGCAAGCTGCTGTAGTGGAAGGTGTCCCTGTCCATGGCAAGGGGGTTGGAAGTAGATGATCTTTAAGGTCCCTTCCAACCTAAACCAGTCCATGTATCTCTGAAAACCAAATGGGTTTTATTGTATAATGCTGAACCCTCAGTCAGGCTGGGCTGTGTCTTGCTGGGTGTCCTACAAGCACATAACTTTTCATTTTCACTCAAAGTGCTTGAGTTTGCCTGACTCCAGTTTGTCTGAGGAAGAAATGCTGAGAGCTCTAGGCCTATTCAGTCTGGAGAAGAGAAGGCTGAGAGGGAATCTACAAATATCTGAGGGGTGGGTGTCAAGAAGAAGGGGCCAGGCTCTTTTCAGTGGCACCCAGTAATAGGGCAAGGATTAATGGTTATAGCTGGAACACAGGAGGGTCCATCTCACCACGGGGAGAAACTTCTGTACTGTGAGGGTGACAGAGCCCTGGAGCAGGCTGCCCAGAGAGACTGTGGAGTCTCCTTCTCTTTCAAAGCCAACCTGGATGCCTTCCTGTGTGACACGCCCTGGGTGATGCTACTTAGGCATGGGGGTTGGACCTGATCACCTCTGGAGGTCCCTTCCAACCCCTAACATTCTGTGATTCTGTGATGCTAATGTCACTTGCTAAAATGAAGGACACTGAGAAATGGCTGTTTCATTTTACACACTGACATAAGAGTGTGGAGAAGAGGAGACTGAGAGGTGACCTCAGCAATGGCTATCAATAAGTAACGGTGAGTGCCAGAAGGCTGGAGCCAGGCTCTGCTGGGTGATGCCCATTGACAGGGCAAGGGGCGCTGGGTGGAAGTTGAGGCATAGGAAGTTTCATTTAAACATGAGGAGGATTGTTTTTTTTCCTTGTGAGTGTGACAGACCCCTGGAACAGGCTGTCCAGGGGGGTTGTGGAGTCTCCCTCTCTGGAGATATTCCAAACCCATCTGGATGTCTTCCTCTGTGATCTGCTCTGGGTGCTCCTGCTCTGGCAGGGGGGTTGGACTGGATGAACTTTTGAGGTTCCTTCCAGCCCCTGACATTCTGTGATTCTGTGATTCTATAAAAGCAGAAGATGTCTCCAAACCAAAAGGAAGAGAACTGATCTCCTGTGATGGCTTTCAGGTGGATGTTTTCCGATCCCTCACACCACTTACTCTCCCTTAATCCACTGGGTAGAGATCTTTCAAGACTGAAATGACTCAGGGTTTTGTACAGCTATTCAGTGCAATCAAAGGACTTTTGAGAGCACTGAAAACCACTGCAGAAATGAAGGTTTAGGTAATTAGCAGGATATCATTTGAGGTTTGCTTTTTGGGTCTTTTCTGATAAAGAAACTGTATTTCCTAACACCAACTATTTCTTTCTTTAAGCTCTTTCTTGACAGCATATATGTTACACAGGCTATTAAAAAGGACTAAACATGTGTTTGCAGCCTTTATTAAGAAAGGAAATCTCATTTGCAGGAGGAGTTATTGGAAGCCTGCTCTCATAGCAGGACAGGGGATGTGAGGACAGGCTGCAGCACTGGAAAATAAACAAGTGTCAGACGATTCAGAGAAAAGAATGTTAAGATCACACAGATAGGAGAAGCAAAGAGTCATTTTGTTTGCTTTGTGTAAACCACAGAGAAGGTGAATCTTTCAGGCTGAGGGAGCAGGAGGTGTTCAGCCTGGAGAAGGGAAGGCTCCAGGGAGACTTAATAGCAGCTTGCCACTACCCGAAGGGGGCTACAAGAAGGCTGGGAGTGGCTTAGGGTGATAGGATGAAAGGGAATGGATTGAAGCTGCAAGAGGGCAGATTTAGACTGGAGATTGGGAAGAAATTCTTCCCAGTGAGGCTGATGAGACACTGGCACAGGTTGCCCAGGGAGGCTGTGGATGCCTCCTCCCTGGAAGTAGTCAAGGTCAGGTTGGAAGAGGCCTTGAGCCACCTGGGCTGGTGGAAGGTGTCCCTGCCTATGGCAGGGGATTGGAACTGGATGATCTCTAAATTCACTTCCAACTATGGATTTGTGACATTTGTAACCTGATCAAGACCAGGCTAATAATAATACAGAGAGAGAAGACAAGCAGGAAAAGATACTTTGAAGAAACAGCTGGAACTAGGTGTCCCTGCCTATGGTGGGAGGTTGGAACTAGATGACCTCTGAGGTCCTTTCCAACCTAAACCATTCTATGATTCTATTCTATGATCTGGAAGGTCCCTTCCAACCCACAATTCTATCATTCTCTGACTTTACCTTAACACTCTGTTACCATTTAAGTGACCCCTGTCTATTTTTAAGCAGTGCAGAGATGGTTTCAGCTTGCACAGCAGTATCCTAAGTAACTCTTTTGTACAAGGAATGAATATTTTGCATTAGAGGCTGAAACATGTGCAGCCACTAATGTCTGTGAAACACTATTGGAAACCTGTCATTAGGAAAAAGTTCTCAAATTTGAGAAATTTAATTGCTTTTCTCAATTTCCTGGGAGACAAAAAGAAAAATCTGAGACATTTTTCCCATTATGGGTAAGTGACAGCAGACTCATCTGCTAAAATAATCATCAATTTCCTCATTAGGAGTCCTTACCTGGATTTTTATAGAATTCTTCTACAGCAATAATTTATCTTCTGTTGAGCAGTAGATTCCTTGAAATAATTACATTCTGCTGGAACATATTTGCATCTTTCATACTTAATTTATCAAGGAGCATCTTTACAGGCTTTTTCTCACTCTCATTTCACCTGACTTTCAATTTCAGAATAAAAGGAAGAAAAACATTTGCTCCTTTTTTAACTTTGAGTAACTGTTGTCTGATACCTGATGTGCTTGTTCAGCCTGCAGAAGAGAAGGCTCCAGGGAGACCTAAGAGCAACCTGCCAGTAGCTGAAGGGGGCTGCAAGAAGGCTGCAGAGGGACTGTTTGCAAAGGCCTACAGGGACAGGACAAGAGGCAATGGTTTGAAATGAGAGAAGAGGAGATTAGGTTGGATGTTAGAAGAAAGTTCTTTACCATGAGGGTGGTGGAACATTGCAACAGGTTGCCCAGGAAGGTAGTTGAGGCCCCGTCCTTGGAGATATTCAAGACCAGGCTGAGCAAGGCTCTGGGCAGCCTGATACTGTGTGTTCAGGTCTAGGCAAGTCCATGTCCTAAAGGTCTTGAGAAGCTGGAGAGTACACAACAAATGCAGTAAAAATGGCTTGGATGGGGAAGAGAGAAAGGGGAAAACTGAACTTGTGCAGCTCAGCTACGTGGCAGCCAGAACTCCACAGAGGCATGGCAACAAGTCTGGAGAGGAGAAGGCTCCCAGGTGACCTTCTTGTGGCCTTGCAGTATCTGAAGGGGGCTACAAGAAAGCTGGGGAGGGACTTTTTAGGCTGTCAGGGAGTGATAGGACTGGGGGGAATGGAACAAAGCTGGAAATGAGGAGATTCAGCCTGGATGTTAGGAAGAAGTTGTTCAGCATGAGAGTGGTGAGAGCCTGGCAGGGGTTGCCCAGGGAGGTGGTGGAAGCCTGATCCCTGGAGGTGTTTAAGGCCAGGCTGGCGGAGGCTGTGGCCAGCCGGATCTAGTGGGAGGTGCCCATGGCAGGGGGGTTGGAACTGGCTGATCATTGTGGGCCCTTCCAACCTTGACTGATTCTGTGAGTCTATGATTCTAACAATTGATAAATACTGAAGCAGTGTACAGAAGAAGAGGAGAATTCTGTAGTTCAGTGAACAGGATGTATAACTGGGGATGAAATGAAGACAAATGAAATTGATCACTTCTAGGACTTGCTTCCTATGATGTTAAATTTCCTCCCTGCAAGAGACCCACTAAAGGGAAGAGGAGGAAGCTTCTTTTTGTGGAAGCCCTCCCAGTAACTGGCCATTAGTGATCAATCCTAGACAGATGTGAGATGTAACCCAACAGGTTCTCATTCTCAACATCTAATCCTGAAGGAACTCACCTGAGCATATTGTCTGACCTGCTTTTTAGTGGACAGGACATTCTTGAAGCAATTCCTTTTTGCATTAGATTTCTTTTTGTCTATTGCATGTGGTTGTTCAAGTCATTATGCAGTTTCTTTCCTTCCAGTTCTTCACTTGAAATAATCTTTAAGCAGTGAACCAAAACTAGGAGACAGACAGTTTGAGAGCATGGATATGAGCCCTGTATTTGTGAGAGAGGGAAGGGAGGGGGACTAGGAGATTTTGGAAAATGATGTGTTGAGCACATCTTCTCTTTCTGCTTGCTTGCTCTGTCTGTACAGTTTGTTTTGCTGCTGAGTGCATCATATAAGAAAAATCTATACCTGTTTGTAGCTGAGGAGTAGTGGAAGATGGGTATTCCAGCCTTCCCAGAGAGAAGGGCTTTAAAGGAATCCTGCACATCTTGATGCTTGCATTTTCAGAATAAAAAATGAAAATTAAGGAAAGATTTCTGATTTCCATGGAGTCAGAGAAAAGAAGGGCTTAAATCAGACAGAATCACAGAATTACCTGGGTGGGAAGGACCTTAAGATCTTCAAGTCCAACCATAAGCCAACACCTCCCTGTACATAACTGTTAGACCACATTCCTAAGATCCTCCTCCAAACATCTTTTAAACACCTCCAAGGATGGTGACTCCGCCGCTTGCCTGGGCAGCCTGTTCCAGTGCCTGATGTCCCTTTTGGTGAGGAAATGTTTCCTAATATCCAACCTAAACCTCCCCTGGTGCAACTTGAGGCCGTTTCCTCTCATCCTAGCACTTGTTACCTGGGAGCAGAAGCCAGGCCCCACCTCACTCCAACCTCCTTTCAGGGAGTGGGAGAGAGCAGTGAGGTCTCTCCTCAGCCTCCTCTTCTCCAGGCTGAACAACCTCAGCTCTCTCAGCTGCTCCACATGGGACTTGTGTTCTCTAGACCCCTCAGAAGCCTTGTTGCCCTTCTGTGTTGATAGATGCTTGGCCCAATCAGTCAAGCAGCTGAATTCTCCATTACCAATTTACCTGGTAGTGAATTCTCCATTCCAAATTACCTGGAAGGTCTGGTTGAGAGGCTTTCTGAAGTCTCAGGAGAAATCTGCAAGAACAGATTTCAGGATTGAAAACAGAGGTGATAACTGATTTGAAGCAAAGGCTCCAAGTCCTCTGTGTTTGGGTATCATCCAGCTTGGCATCACCTTGGTTATGCCCAGAGCTCCTGAGTCTTGTTTCTGTATGTGGAACTCCAGCTTGTATGTAAAGATGTTGCAGACAAAGGCAGCAAAGCCAGGTGAGGAGAGAGCTAGACTAGAGAACAGGTCTGGTGAGGACTGGCTGAGGGAGCTGGGGTCGTTCAGTCTGGAGAAGAGGCTGAGGGGAGACCTCATTGCTGTCTACAACTCCCTGAAAGGAAATGGCAGTGAGGTGGGGGTCAGTCTTGTCTCCTTAGTATCAGGTGATAGAATGAGAGGAAATGGCCTCAGATTGCACCAGGAGAGGTTTAGTTTGGAGATTAGGAAAAATTTCTTTGCTGCAAAAGTGGTCAGGCAATGGCACAGGCTGCCCAGGGAGGTGGTGGAGTCCCCATCCCTGGAGGTGCTCAAGAACCATGTGGCCATGGCACTCTGGGACATGCTTTAGTGGCCATGGTGGTCTTAGGTTAATGGTTGGAATGATGATCTTAGAGGACTTTTCCAGCTGAAATACTTTTAATGTTCTATGGTTCCATGATTCTGTAACATGGTTTAGCACCAGATTTGGCAGAATCAGTTAACAGTTGGACTCAATGATCTTAAAAGCCTTTTCCAACTGCAGTGATTCTATGATTTTATTTAGAAATGCTGTCTTTTTCCTATTTTCCCCTTTCTTGCCATGAGCACTTTTTATCTCCCCTCAACCTAGCTAAATTTCTCTCCCCTTTTTATGACTATTTATCTTCCTATTTATCACACAGTAATTTAGAAAAGGAAAAAAAAAAAAGAGAGATAATTTTAAAGAGTTCAACAAACAATAGGCCCTAGCTGCAAACCAACAAAGCCACAACACTCAGTATTCCAGGCTGAACCCAACAATTCATCCTCTGTGGCTCCCAGGACTTCCACTCAGCTCTAAAATAAATGGGCACAGTCCCAAATACTGAGGCTGACTTCTTATCTCTGTATGTACTCTTCAGATAACAGACATTAAATAATTCACTATACAAAGTCTTCTTTCAATTAAAATGGTAAAACTGATAAGGAAGTTTTCTTTACTTTTGGGAGCAGATCTCTGCCTTGTAATTGCATTAATTACAAATACACACAGTTGAAAACTTGTTCAAATGCAAATTTTCTTAATGAGGAGAGAGCAACTGGGAGGATCATTTTTTAGTGGTGGCACTTAATGAAAGTATTTGATTTTGTTTTAATTGCACTTTTAATAAAATAAAGTGCTCTCAGTGTGATGAGATTTCCCTGATACAGCATCGGCTGCCAGCAGCTGCCAAAGGTGGGTGCTGGATAGATCACACAGTGCAGACAAGTGAAGCTAACAACCTCTGATCCTAGGCAGAGCTGTACCTGGTGAGCTGCTGGTTTCTGGCTAGCAGCAGTGTGCTAAAGGATGTCACCAAGGGCACACAAGTCATGGAATCACAGAATGTCAGGGGCTGGAAGGGACCTCCAAAGCTCATCCAGTCCAACCCCCCTGCCAGAGCAGGAGCACCCAGGGCAGGTCACACTGGAACACATCCAGATGGAGTTTGAATATCTCCAGAGAGGGAGACTCCACAACCCTCTGGGCAGCCTGTTCCAGGGTTCTGTCACCCTCACACTGAAGAAGTTTTTCCTCATATTTCCATGGAACTTCCTATGCCTCAACTTCCACCCAGTGCCCCTTGGCCTGGCAGTGGACATNTGGGTCGGGGGTCCTGCGCGCGCTCACCACCAGGTGCACAGGGGGCAGCGACCCCAGCATGGGGTCCGGCGCCAGCAGGGGGGACATGAAAGGGTTCCGCGATAGGGGGGGGGCGCGCAGCGCGAAGCGGGCAGGGGGTCCCTGGGTGCGCAGGGGGCGGAACTCGTCAGGGTAGCGCAGAGCCCAACGGGGGACGCCCCCGGACGCCCCCNGGCCTCACCAAAGCAGAGCAGAGGAGGACTTCTTAAATGGATATCTGCAGCTGCTTAGAAGTCCACTCACATCAACAACCCCAAATGTAAATACACTGCCCTCAAAAAAAGAAAGTAATTTACTGCTGAAAAACTCTGCTAAGGCAGTGAACACATCCCAGGCACTTCTTGTGCCCTTTCAGCATGAGAAAGTCAACAAATATTAGGCTTCTAGAAAGCCATGCAATGAAGAGTTATTTCAAGTCCTCAAGTAACCTTAATTCTACCTTATTTGAACAATGACCCAAGAGACACACAACTCTCTCTCAAAAGCTGTGCTGAAAGTGAAGCTGCTTATGTGTTCTCTTGCCTTCAGCCCAACAAAGTACATCCCATCTCTTAAACCTACACCTACCTCACCCCTCTCTTCCCACCTCCTTATCCTGATGCAGATGGACAGTGGGACACTAATTTTGGGAGGCCTTTTCCCATTCATCTCTGCACAAATGATATTTATCTCCAGCTTCAGTGCGACAAGCTTTCAAGAAAAAAAGATCTGTAAGGTGGAAAGTGTCCCTGCCTGTTGCAGAGGGGGGGTTTGGAACTAGATGAACCTCTTACCAGAGAGGAGGGCACTCCTGTGGGGTGAGGAGTGTGGTAGTTCCCTGTCTGACCTACACAGCTAGCCCAGAACAGAATTCAAACACATTCCATCACTGAGGGACAGACACTGAGCTGCTGGAGCATTTCCAGAGAGGGGCAACACAGCTGGTGAAGGGTTTGGAGAACAGGGCTGGGGAGGAGCAGCTGAGGAACTGGGCGGGGTTAAGCTGAGGAAGAGGAGGCTGAGGGGAGAACTCATTGCTGTCTACAGCATCCTGAAAGGAGGTTATAGAGAGGTGGGGGTTGGGCTCTTCTCCCTAGTATCAGATAACAGAAAGAGAGGAAATGGCCTGAGATTGTGCCAGGGGAGGGTTAGGGTCATAGACTCATAGAATGGTTTGGGTTGGAAAGGACCTCAAAACTCATCCAGTTCCAAACCCCTGTGCCACAGGCACCTCCCACTAGAAGAGGTTGCTTAAGGCCTCATCCAACCCGGTCC
>WBNM01008893.1:0-10999 GCA_013399055.1 Ramphastos sulfuratus | reverse complement strand
AAAGCTGGTAAAGGGTCTAGAGAACAGGTCTGGTGAGGAGCAGCTGAGGGAACTGGGGTTGTTCAGCCTGGAGAAGAGGAGGCTGAGGGCAGACCTCATTACTCTCTGCAACTACAAGGAGGTTGCAGTGAGGTGTAGGTTGTTCTCTTTTCCCTGATATCAGGTGGTAGAATGAGAGGAAATGGCCTGGAATTGTGCCAGGGGAGGGTTATGTTGGAGATGAGGAATGATTTCTTTGCTGCAAAAGTAGTCAGGGATTGGCACAGGCTGCCCAGGGAGGTGGTGGAGTCCCCATCCCTGGAGGTGTTGAAGAACTGTGTGGCCTTGGGGATGTTTAATGGCCATGGGGGGGGGTTGGGTTGAAGGTTGGACAAAATGATCCTAGAGGTCTTTCCAACCCAACCAATTCTGTGATTCCATGGATGCGCTTAACATGTTCTCGCCCCGGGAGGGCAAGGATTCCACCACCTCCCTGCTTAACCTCTTGTAAGGCTTACAATTAGAAGACCAGCTGTTGATAAACATCCCCTTAAGCATGACTGAAGAAAAAAGTCATGCTGACTGCAAAGTAATTGTATGGTGTTTTCATCCTCTCCATAGAAAGGAGTCCTCTTGCCTAAGGCCATATATCTGCAAGTTGGTTGTCGATGTCTAGACTCATCAACCTAGATTCCCTTTATAGCCAGCTGAAAGAAACAGGCACCTCCAGGGTGTGATTCATCTGTCTGTCTTAGCAGTGATGGGAAGTGGAGAAGGATTGCTTGCTGAAATACATGCTGCAAAAAAAGGGAAAAAAAAAAAAAAGATTGAGGTTGTGCAGGAAATGGAATTCCTGTTCTGTAGGAAATGGATGTAAAAAAAAAATTCTTCAGTACTGGAATGAAGAAAAAGCATTGCAGAAGTTGGCACTTGACACTGGCACAGGTTGCACAGGGAGACTGTGGCTGTGATTGAGGTTGTGGAAGCTCCCTCCCTGGAGGAAACAGAATGTTAGAAGGAAGTTCTTTGCAGTGAAGGTGCTGAGACAGTGGCACAGGTTGCCCAGGGAGGTTGTGGAGCACAGAATCGTTTTCTTCAGTACTGGAATGAAGAAAAAACATTGCAGAAGTTGGCACTTTACACTGGCACAGGTTGCCCAGGGAGGTTGTGGAGCACGGAATCACTGAATGTGATCCACAACCTCCCTGGAGGTGTTCAGGACCAGGTTGGATGAGGCCTTGCGTGTCCTGTTCTAGTGGGAGGTGTCCCTGCCTATGGCAGGGGGGTGGAACTGGATGATCTTTAAGGTCCCTTCCAACCTAAACCATTCTCTGATTCTCTGATTCTAAGACCAATAGCCTGAAGTATCCTATAGTCCCTACATTCATGTGACCAAGCGTGAACAAAATACCTAAACAGAACATGAGGAGTTTGTGTTGCTTCCCTTGTAAAAATTTAGGCAGAGCTTGGAATTTTGTACCAGAAATAAATGATGGCCATCAAGCTGAGACTGCAAAGCTCAGACATTGAGCTGGGCTCTGACAATAATGAGCTGTGACAGTCTGACTGACTAAGGGAAAGTTTCACAGAATTGGGTGTCTGGAAGGAAGACATCAAAGCTGACAAATGACTTCCAGCTAACTCCCTTCCTTTTCCAAGGCATGTTCTAGGGATGCTGAGGGACAGATGCTAAATGGAGCTAGACAGGACTGAATGCACTTCAGTAGATATCTTGCTGATGGGCAACCTGTGCCAGTGTCTCACCACCCTCACTCCAAACAACTTCCTCCTAACATCCAGTTTCAATCTCCCCTCTGACACTTCAAACCCATTGTCCCTTGTCCTATCATTGCAAGACCTTGTCAATAGTCCCTCCCCAGCCTTCCTGTAGGCCCCCTTCAGATACTGCAAGGCTACTCCAAGGTCTCCTGGAAGCCTTCTCTTCTCCAGGCTGCAGAGGGGGAACTCTCTCAGCCTGTCCTCAGAGTAGAGCTGCTGCAGCCCTCTCAGCATCCTGGTGGCCTCCTCTGGACCCACTCCAACACTTCCATGCCCTTCAAAGAGATTTTAGAGAGTTGTGATCTCCAGCAGGTGAAGACTGTCCAGTGAAGGTAAAAAAGACCTGTTTGTGTTTTGAAAATGCTGAGGCATGGGTTCATGTTCTGGCAGAACATGGCAGAAGCCTCTGTGGCACAACTGTGTTAGAAACAGCAGAGCTAATGAGCAAATAACTCAAACAGAAGCTACTGAATCAACACCAAAAGTGATGAATAGCTGACATGTCCATCTCTGGAGACATTCATAACCCACCTGGATGTGTTCCTCTGTGACCTCGTCTAGGTGAACTTGCCTTGGCGGGGAGGGTTGCCACGATGATCTCTGGAGGTCACTTCCAACCCCTACCATCTGTGATTCTCTGACAGAGAATCAGGTGGGACAAGAAATTAATCTAATGAAGCAAGAAAAAAATATCTCAAAAAGAACTGCACAAACTGTATTATGGAGCAGCTCTGCTATGAGGAGAGGCTGCAAGAGTTGGGGCTCTGCAGCCTGGAGAAGAGAAAGCTTTGAGGACACCTTGGAGTGGCCTTCCAGTATCTGAAGGTGCTACAGGAGGGCTGGGGAGGGACTACTGTCAAGGTCTTGTCATGCCAGGACAAGGAGGAATGGGTTTGAACTGGCAGGGGGGAGATTGAAACTGGATGTTAGGAAGAAGTTGTTTGCAGTGAGGGTGGTGAGACACTGGCACAGGTTGCCCAGGGAGGTCACATTCTTGATCACATTCTGTGATTCTGTGCTCCACAACCTCCCTGGAGGTGTTCTTAGGACCAGGTTGGATGAGGCCTTGAGCAACCTGTTCTACTGGGAGGTGTCCCTGCCTATGGCACAGAGGGGTTGGAACTGGCTGAGCTTTGAGGTCCCTTCCAACCTAAACCATTCTATGATTCTATGATTCTATGTTATCAAAACCTGTGACTAGAAGGTTTAGATGATGAGAATCTACCATAAGATGGCAATGAGAAGCAAGTTTCTCAGCTGAGGAGGATGTGCTTAGCCAAAAAAACAAACAAAACAACAACATAGAAACATCAAAAGAAGAGTGGCCAGCAGATAGAGAGACACGATTCTGCCACTTCACTCTGCTCTGCTAAACCTCACCTGGAGTACCCTGTCCAGCTCTGTGTCCAGGAGGGACATGGACCTAATGGAGAGGGGTCCAGAGGAGGGCCATGAAAATGCTATGAGGACAGGCTGAGGGAGCTGGGGGTGTTCAGCCTGGAGAAGAGAAGGCTCCAGGGAGACCTAATAGCAGCCTGCCAGTCCCTGAAGGGGCTACAAGAAGGCTGCATTGATGGGCCAAGGAGCAGTGGTTTGAGATTAGAGAAGAGCAGGTTTGGATTGAATGTTAGGGAAAAGTTCTTTACCGTGGGGGCAGTGGAGCACTGAAACATGTTGCCCAAGAAGGTGGTTGAGGCCCCATCCCTGGAGATATTCTTCCTAATATTCAACCTAAACTTCCCTTAGTACAACTTGAGGCCATTTCCTCTTGTCCTATCACTTGTTAGGTGGTTGAACAGACGAGCCCCCACCTCTCTACAGCCTCCTTTCAGGTGGTTGGAGAAAGCAATAAAGTCTCCGCTGAGCCTCTTCTTCTCCAGGCTAAACAACCTCAGCTCTCTCAGCTGCTCCTCATAAGATTTATCTTCATTTTACCTCTTGAATTGATGGAAACCTCAGCTCTCTCAGCTGGCAAAGAGATTCTCTGCCTGGGCAGAGATTCTCTGCCTGGGGCTGGCTTGCACCAAAAAAACCCACCAAACAACCAACTTTTTGTTTCAAGCCATGTTCTTACTGCCTTCCTTTAAAGTTCTCTTCCTGTCTGGGAAGACATATAGAAGAGTCTATCAGAGATGAAATGAATGGCTGCAGCTATGTTTGATTCTTTCATGAGAGAAGATTGCTTTCTGAACAGGATTCACTGAACTAGCCACATTCCTAAGCAGTTTGGACAGCAATTTTAAATGTTTAGCCATTTCCATACTCTCAATGTCAGATGTTGTGGTTCAGCTTTGGCAGTGTCTCATTACTCAGCATTTCAGAAAGAGGACACAGTGGTTAGCACGGGGCTGGAGCACCTCTGCTATGAGGATAGGCTGAGGGAGCTGGGGGTGTTCAGCCTGCAGAAGAGAGGGATCCAGGGGGACCCAATAGCAGCCTGCCAGCACCTGAAGGGGGCTACAAGAAGGCTGCAGAGGGACAGTGACAGGATGAAGGACGATGGTCTGAAATCAGAGATTTAGATTGGATGTGAGGAACAAGTTCTGCACCATGAGGGTGGTGGAACACTGCAATTAACTTTTAAAGTGAGATTTTTATTTCATACAGGAAGGACATGGACCTGATGGAGTAGGTCCAGAGGAGGCCACAAACATGCTCAGGGGGCTGGAGCATCTCTGCTACAAGGACAGGCTGAGGGAGCTGGAGGTGTTCAGCCTGGAGAAGAGAAGGCTTCAGGGACACATAAGAGCAGCCTGCCAGTGCCTGAAGGGGCTACAAGAAGGCTAGAGAGAGACTGTTTGCAAAGGCCTGTGGGGACAGGACAAAGGCAATGGCTTCAAACTAGAGAAGAGCAGATTTAGATTGAATATTAGGAACAAGTTCTTTACCTTAAGGGTAGTGGAACACTGGAACAGGTTGCCCAAGAAAGTAGTTGAGACCCCATCCCTGGACATACTCAAAGTGAGGCTTGACAGGGCTCTGGACAACTTGATCTAATGGAGGGAAGACTCCAGAGGGACCTTAGAGCTGCCTTCCAATAGCTGAAGGGATCCTACAGGAAGGCTGCAGAGAGACTTTTCATGAGGGTGTCTAGAGATAAGACAAGGGGGAATGGAGTAGGTTTAGACTGGATCTTAGGAAGAAGTTCTTCAGTACCAGGGTGGTGAGACTCTGGATTAGGCTGTCCAGGGAGGTTGTGGATGCCTGCTTCCTGCAGGTGCTCAAGGCCGGATTGGATGTGGCCTTGAGCAACCAAGTCTAGTTGAGAGATGTCCCTACCCATGGCAGGGAAGAGGATCCCCAAGATCCTTTCCAAACTAAGCCATTCTATGATTCCATGATTCTAAGCACCTATGGCATTCAAGAGCTTTCTCAATCACCTCCAGCTTATTTTATAGTTGTTTCCTTTTTCTCTCTTTCCTCTTTTTCTTTCTTTTTAATGTGAGTCTGGTTTAGACAGAACAACTCAGGTAACACTGCTGTTATGCAGCACCATTTGGGTTTCAGGGCCATTTGGCAGTTGGTCACCAATGGTGCTCCCCAGGGCTCAGGACTGGGGCCCGTTCTCTTTCATCTCTTCATCCATGATCTGGATGAGGGGATTGAGTGCAGATGACACTAAGCTGGGAAGGGGTGAGGATCTGCTGGAGGGTAGGAAAGCTTTGCAGAGGGATCTGGACAAGCTGGATCAATGGGTCAACACCAACTGTATGAAGTCCAACAAGGCCAATTGCTGTGTCCTGACTTGGGTCACAACAACCCAATGCTCAGCTCCAGGCTTGGGGAAGAGTGGCTGGAAAGCTGCCCAGTAGAGAAGGATGTGGGGGTGCTGGTCAACAGCTGAGCTAGCAGTGTGCCCAGGTGGCCTGGAGCAGGAAGAATGTGACCAACAGAAGGAGGGAAGTCATCATGCCCCTATATTCAGCACTGGTGAGGCCACAGGGGCTCAGTTTTGGAGCTCTTGCTGCAAGAAATATGTTGAGTTGCTGGGGTGGGTCCAGAGGGCAGTGAAGCTGGTGAAGGATCTGGAGAACAGGGCTGATGAGCAGTGGCTGAAGGAATTGAGGGCATTTAGCCTGGAGAAAAGGAGGTTGAGGGGAGATCTTCTCTCTCTACAACTCCCTGAAAGGAGATTGGAGTGAGGTGGATGTTGGTCTCTTCTCCCTTAAAACAAGTCAAGAGGAAATGGGCTCCTGTTGTGCTAGGGGAGGGTCAGCTGGACATTAGAAAAACTGTCTTGACCAAAAGGGCTGTGAGCATTGGAACAGGCTGCCCAGGGAGGTGGTTTGGGTATTTAGATGTGGCATTTAGGAGCATGGTTTAATGCTGGACTTGGCAGTGCTGGGTTAATGATTGGACTCAATGATCTTAAAGTCTTTTCCAACCTAAACATTTCTCTGATCCTCTGATTAATCAGCTGACATTTCAGAGTGGCCAGAAACCTCAGATGCCATCCCTAATATATTCCATCAGTGAAGTGGACAGTTCCAAAGCTGCAATTCCCCCTTCCTATGTGCTTTATCTAAAAGACAACAAAGTCAGTTTGGAACAGCAGTCAGGAAACATTGGTGCTCTTCTTTCCATCTAAGGTGCTAAAATCAATTTGGCAATCCAAAAATGAAATTTGTTTGGACATATCCAATAGGAAAAGAATATGGAAACCATGAAAATGAAGTCCTATTAGTTTACAGCAGGTGCTTCAATATTTACCCTTTCTTATTTCTGTATTTAATGGCAGGTTCAAACCACTAGGTAAAGCAGTCTTCATGACAGAGGTATCCAAAGACAACCTGACAGCAGACCTGCTCTGTTCAGCAGAACTGAAACAAGTAAATGTGTGTCTGTGCTTTGGTTGGGCCCAAAATACCCCTCAGCAGAGCAGCACTTCCAGTTTCTGTTTCCATGACAGTGTGCGTGACTTTTAGGAAAGCTGTGGATCGCTTTGCCTGAGAGATGTGACTAAAGCAGCAGGATCTCATTTGCCTCTGAGTCTGCTGGTTTTTCTCCTCAGCCCTCAGAAGGACTTAGTACAGGAATCACAGAATGTATCTACTTGGAAGGGACCTCAAAGATGATCCAGTCCAACCCCTGACCCAGCACTAAACCATGTCCCTAAGCGCCAGCTCCACAGGCTGCTTGAGCTCCTCCAGACATGGTGACTCCAGCACTGCCCTGGGCAGACCATTCCAATGTTTGAGAACCCTTGCAGTGAATAAATATTTCCTAGCATCCAGCCTGAACCTCCCCTGGTGCAGCTTGAAACCATTTCCTCTAGTTGTCTCTTTTCATCAGGGAGCAGAGGCTGCCCCCTCCTCGCTCCAACCTCCTTCAGGTGGTTATAAAGAGCAATGAGGTCTCCCCTCAGCCTCCTCTTCTCCAGCCTGAACATCCCCCAGCTCCTTTAGAAGTTCCTCACAGCCCAGGTGCTCCAGGCCCTTCTCCAGCCTCATTGCCCTTCTCTGGACACACTCCAGCACCTCAATGTCCTTCCTATAATGAGGGGCCCAAGAGGTTCGTGTCTGAGTTGTGCAATCCTAAAGTTCAGGAATTACAAATATTTAATTATTTTCCCCCTTTCACCTAATTTTCAGCATCCTCCACATAACAACATTCTCCTCCTTTTTTTTCCCCCCCTATTTGTATTTCTGTATTATTTCATCTCTTGTTTTCTTCATCTTAGCACTGAATACTTTTCCTGGGTTTAGCCAGACTAATTTTCTTCCATTTCAATCCTTTAGTGGTTGATTGCCTTAATACCATCTACAGTAGAGATTCTCCTCTCTTCTTCTCTGAGTTACATAAACATAATAGAAGCTGCTTCTTAAAAGAGTCTTTTGATGCTTGTCTTCTCTCTCTGTATTGTCATTCTCTAATTAGCCTGTTCTTGATCAGCTTACAGATTTCATAGTTTCATAGTTGGAAGGGAACTTAAAGATCATGCAGTTCCACTCCCCCTGCCATGGGCACAGACACCTTCCACTAGCCCAGGTTGCTCAAGGCCTTACCAACCTGCCCTTGAACACTTCCAGGAAGGGATCATCCATAACAGAATCACAGAATCACACAGAATTAACCAGGTTGGAAAAGACCTCTGAGATCATCCAGTCCAACTTATCACCCAACCCTTCTAATTAACTAAAACTAAGTGCCTCATCCAGCCTGCTTCTAAAACCCCTCCAGGGATGGGGACTCCACCACCTCCCCAAGCAGCCCATTCCAATGCCAATCACTCTGTGAAGAACTTCTTCCTAACATCCAGCCTGAGCCTGCCCTGGTACGCTTGAGGCTGTGTCTTCTTCTGTCCCTGGGTGCCTGGGAGAAGAGCCCAACCCCAGCTGGCTGCAACCTCCTTTCAGGAATGGGGGCCAATGATAAAATTATCCTGGCCAGCATCTGACCTCCCTGGGCAACCTGTTCCAGTGTCTCACCACCCTCACTGTAAAGAATTTCTTCATCATCTCCAGTCTAAATCTGCCCTCCCCAAGCTTCAGTCCCTTCCCTTCAATCCAAGTCCTTTAAAAAGTCCCTCCCCAGCTTTCCTGTAGCCCCTTTCAGGTATTGGAAGGCCATTATAAGGGCTCCATGGAGTCTTCTCTTCTCCTGGCTGAACAGACCTAACTCTCCCAGCCTGTCCCCATGGGGGATGTGCTCCAGCCCTCTAACCATCCCCTTCATACAGAGCCTATCTTCAAGCTTTTTCCCCCCATACACACAGTTTTTACTTTCAGCCCTACCTGACTTCTTGAGTAAGAGTTGTGAAACAGCTTTGCTCTTCCTAGGAGCAAAATTTCCATATAAAGAGATGCTTGGTCACACAAAGACCAAAGTCACCAACGTGAAAGTTTCTTCCCAAATGATTTGAAAACTCTTACTTTCTCTTCCTTTTAATTTCCCTTTTCTTGTCCCATGCTTTCCCTTACTGTAGCAATAAAATGTAACTCCAGATAGCTAAACAGAAATAATTAGACTATGAAGTCTGGAAAGCTTCACATTCCAGTGAGAAAACCACCTGACTGCAGCTAAGAAGAGATCCCAAGGGGAGCAGGGTGGGGATTTCATAAAATCATAGAATCATAGAATGGTAAGGTTGGAAGGGACCTCAAGGATCATTCAGTTCCAACCCCCTGCCATAGGCAGGGACACCTCCCACTAGCACAGGTCACTCAAGGCCTCATCCAACCTGGCCTTGAACACCTCCAGGGAGGGAGCAGCCACAACCTCCCTGGGCAACCTGTGCCAGTGTCTCACCACCCTCACTGTAAACAACTTCCTCCTAACATCCAGTCTAAATCTCCCCTCTGCCAGTTCAAACCCATTGCCCCTTGTCCTGTCATTGCAAGACCTTGTCAATAGTCCCTCCCCAGCCTTCCTGTAGCCCCCTTCAGATCCTGGAAGGCTACTCTAAGATCTCCTGGAAGCCTTCTCTTCTCCAGGCTGCAGAGCCCCAACTCTCTCAGCCTGTCCTCACAGCAGAGCTGCTGCAGCCCTCTGAGCACCTTGGTGGCCTCCTCTGGACCCACTCCAACAGTTCCACGTCCTTCCTGTACTGGGGGCTCCAGAACTGCACCCAGGACTGCAGGTGGGGTCTGAGGAGAGCAAAGGGGCAGAATCACCTCCCTTGCATTTGTTTCCTTGCATTGTGTTTGGCCATGCTAGGAACCTTCTCACCAGCCTCTGAGGCTTTGCCTGTTACTGAGGACTTGTTAAGCCACTCCTGTGACCCAGCAAGGTGATTTATCTTTGCTTTAGCACATCTAGGGGCAATGGAGCAAACTAGATGTGGGTAGATTCAGATGAAGGTTTATTAAAAATACAGCATTTTTAGCTGTGCTAGGTGGAAACCCCTTTACAGTTGGCTTGGTGTTTTAGCATGCTGCTTGTGCAGCTGAGGGAGCTGGGGCTGTTCAGTCTGGAGAAGAGAAGGCTCTGAGGAGACCTTATTGTAGCCTTCCAGCATCTGGAGGGTGCTATGAGAGGTGAGGCATTTTTTTAGGGTGTGAGGTAGTGAGAGGGCTGGTGGGAATGGATCCAAGCTAGAGTAGGGGAGATTGAGATTGGATGTTAGGAAAAAGTTCTTCACTGTGAGTGTGCTGAGACACTGGCACAGGTTGCCCAGGGAGGTGGTGAAAGCCTCATCCCTGGAAGTTTTTAAGGCCAGGCTGGATGTGGCTTTGAGCAACCTGATCTGGTGTGAGGTGTCCCTGCCCATGGCAGGGGGGTTGGAACTGGATGATGCCTCCCAGCCCTGATAATTTTGTGGTTCTGTCATTCTTTACTTTTTATCTTATTTTTGGCAGTTGAATCAAATCTCTCCAAAGCAAGGAGGAGAACATTTCTATCACAGCTTTTTAAAATGGAAGGCCATCACCCATTTGCAAGTGAGGACTATAAACCAGGCTAAATTTAATGTCATTTGGTGCATCATATTTATTTCTGCTTATCTAATTCATCCTTGCCTGTTTGAAAAATTAATTAAAATGCATTTTGCATGGCATAAATGAGGGGATGTGTACTTGGATATTTCTGTATTATTTATGCATTGAGTTTTGTATTGCTGCCTACTCTGTTTCAAAAGGCTAACTTCTTCCAGAGGCATGGACTGGGAAGGATGGAATAAGCAGAAAATGGATTGGATGTGGTTCAAATAGAAATGTCAGCTGTGATGGAAGTGGTGTACCATGAATCAGCAGCAAGGAGCTAGAGCTGCTGTCATAACACATTGGAGACCAACAACTGGACCCCTTCCCTTTGGAAAATCACTGGCAGCCATTAAAATCTTTCCCTTAGCTGTGCCACTAACCTTTCCCACACCTTCTGAACACTGCACACCTCCTTCTGTGGACATGCTGGTTTCTAGAGCTGGATCCTGTGCTGTGAAGACACAGCCTCCCTCTCCAGCTGCCTTGGCACTGGCTGTTGAAAATATCATCCAGAGGCAGATGTGATGCCAAGGATTTCAGTTCAGAGTACTTCAGTAGAATAAGGCAGAGTTAATTTCCTTTTCTGCCACATTCTGCTCATGTCTACCAGTTCTTCTGACATGTCATGGTGATGGTGTTGGCTTACTTTGGACTCTGCATTTTCCCCTGGCAAATATGTTTAGTTTTGGGCTCCTCACTACAGGAGGGACACTGAGGTGCTGGAGAGTGTGCAGAGAAGGACAAGAAGGCTGCTGAAGAGTCTTGAAGCCAACTCCTATAAGGAGTTCCTGAGGGAACTGGATTGCTCAGCCTGGAGCAGA
>WBNM01008892.1:0-16125 GCA_013399055.1 Ramphastos sulfuratus | reverse complement strand
TCTATGATTCTATCTGTCCTCTGCTATCATACCAGGCCTAAATTTTTGTATACTGCATCATGGTGCTATCTGTAAATGTTTCATTGTACACAGAATAACTACTAGTTAGTTGAAGTTAACTAATCAGAAGGAAAATATTGCTTTTGCAGCTAAGCAAGACAGACTCGGTGGCTCCAGGTTGTCTTCTTTCCCACGGCTGCTTCTCCCCAAAACGCAAGGAGGGGGAGCAGAAAAACATGCTTGGGCAAGCCAGGACACATATAAGCCTGTTTTGGCCTGCTTCTGTAGAAGTCTTTTGCAGTGTTTCTATTATGTCTGGATAAAAAGCATTATACAAATGCATGATAATCCATTCATAGAATCATAGAATGCATTGGGTTGGAAGGGAAATTTAAAGGTCATCTAGTCCAACCTCCCTACAGTAAGCAGGATTTGGATGCGGAGGACATTCACAGTAGCCCCATGAATCATGCAAGTAACTTTTTTACCCTTCCTCTTTCTTTTTTCCTCCCCAAGTAGGCAAACTGCATATGGGACATAAAGTAAGAGTTTTAAAGCATACACGTCTGTCACAACTTCTGTCTAAAGTGAAGATTTGTGTGAAACTTGGTTCGTGTGGACACTTTTGCCTTCCTTCTTGTGGTGTGCAGAAGAGCTTCTGAAGTTGGGAGCAAGCGGAAAGACATCTGGCACAGCGGTTTGGAAATAAGCTTTTTTGATTTCGTATACTTACTTTCATTTGTTGTGCCCCACCCCCCACCTCCTTCCTTGCTTTTTTTTGTGCCGTGGCTTAAAAATCGAGCATGCATTTCCTAGAGCAGATGTCTGAGTGCACCCAGAGGGTGTCAGGGCCCGGAATCTTACAGAATGTTCCAAGGCAGGGGTCTCAGAGGAGAGGCATTCTGGAGGCTGGGCCTGCCCTGGTAAGGAGGGCTGGGAGTGCCTCTGTGGCACCTGCTGCTGTATCCTCAGACCTTTATTTATTTATGTACCCTATCTGTCTGTCTGTCTATCTATCTATCTATCTATTTATTTATGGTTGTTTATAGTTAAGGACTATTTCAGCAGTTATGGCCAAAATCTCAATTTTTCTCAGGCACTGATCTGAGCAGTAATGAAGTGGTGAGCAGGGCCCTGTTGGTATGTGCTCTATGGAAAGACTGAAATGCAGAAAGGTGAGAAGGTGGTGAGTGGCTGTGCTGAGGCGGTGAGGACAGTAACAATTTTGGCAGGAATGCCGGAGAGCAGAAGCAGGAGGGGTTGTGACAGAGAAAAGGTTGGCCTGGGCAGGGAGAAGGTGTTGGGAATGATTACCTGTGGAGGGGGAATGAGAGCTTGAGTAGGAGGCCCTTTCCTCCGCTCACAGTGATTTCAAATCAGACTCTTACTGGCAAAATTGATTAAGATTAGAATTTAAGTATTCCCTTTTTTTCACCAAAAGAGATGGATTCCCAAGAGAAAATATGTGGGTTGGGTAGCTTTTATATACCCATACATCATGCAGCAGAAGAGATTTCTGTCAAAGTTGAACACAGTCTTCTAGCTCTTCTAGCTCTTCTCAGAGTCTGTATTCTAAATTCCATTTTCTTTTCCCCCCCTAGGACACACACTAGCATGTACTGTAATCTGTCTCTAGAATCTTGTAATGTAAAACATCAAGATGCATCGTAGACTAACTGTGCATAGAATGAACAAAAAAAGAAAAAATAATCGGATTAGCTGAGATAAGCAAGAGCTAAAATCACTCAGTATTCCATGACTATAATAATACTTTGCTGGAGCTTTTTACTACCATTGTTCTAGCAGGATCATTTCTGGCTAGCAATCTTGGCATGAGGTGCTTGGGGGGTTTTTTAGCTACATTTCTTATTGACTTAAATAAATTAATCAGATTAATTTTTGTTCTTGCCTTTAACTGCAAGTTGTCATCTTTCAGCTCAAATATATTTTCACGTATATAAAATACGTAATAGCATAATAAACTAGCTCTAATCTACGTATAAATTAGTTGATAAAAAAACCTGTGTGCAGACTATCTAATTAAGCATTACAGTATCCATATGTTAAAAACTAACTATATGCTTTAATTACAGGAGTAGCTGCCAACTATTCCACTATAGAATTAGATAACATAACCGTATTTTTGAAAAAAAAAATTTTTTTTGCTGCACCAGAACTCGTAACTTATCTTTGCACTTAATTAAGATCTAGGAAATGTAAATTGATACTGTGTTACAGATAAGAAACTATATATGCTTTACTGCCTTTAGTAATGGAGCAGTATCATGTTGACAAAGGTTGCTTTTCTGCTTTTAGTTATGGAGCAATACCATGTTGGCAAAGGTCTCTGTGTATCTCATTTGTAGTGCACCAAGCTTGTCGTAGCAGAAATGAAAATTCCCAACAAGAAAGCCCAAAAACATAGCTCAGTGTTAGTGAGAATACAGATCTGACATTAATTGTTCTTGAAATGACCTAATAATCCATGAAATTAANCAACAGTTCAATGTCCTTCCTTTTACTTTTGTCTTTTTATGTGTTCTCTTGCCCATGCAAGTGCTCATCTCCTGCCTTTACAAGTACACAGTTTTGATACCGTATCTTTTCGGAACTTTGTTTTGCAATATCAGAATTAATGACTGGGTGTGGGAAACCATTGCCTCAACTGGAAAAAGTTAAAGTGGTTGCACTATTCATTTGAAGTGTACAATACAGCAGGATGCTATTGAGATTTAGGTTCTAGGGGAGAGATACTGAACATATTCAGGAAAAGAGGACTTGTCACAAAAGAAAATTCCAGCTTGCTTGCTCTTTGTCTTTGAATAATTTTATAAAGTATTAAAAAAAAATTCCTCAAAACTACTAAATATACTTTTGATATGATGATTTTATGATCTGAAAATCATAGAACTGGTAAGTAGGGCAAGATTGACTTCAGCCAAAAAGTGCCGTGATTCACTTAGGCAGTGTCTGTCCATGGATATGAATGTAAGCATCAAAAATCATTTAACAGATTGAGGTGAACTAATTGTACACATTGGTAACGGAGGATTGCATAGGACACAGTAGTGTGCCGAATGATGGCTCTAATTTTTTGGCAACTTCCATAGCTTTCTGTGTGACTTTCTGAAACATAATTCAAAGTGAGAATGTGCACAAGTCCACAGCAGAGCTGATGGCCAGACTGCAATGCTGCTGTTCTGGTATGCTTCCCTCACTACTGCCTAGCAGAGAATGATTGTTTAAACATGGTCCCCTGTAAAGTAATTCTATCTGCTCGTTCGTCCCTCAATGACACTTGCAGCTTTAGATCAACTTCAATAATTAATTCCTTAGGACATGTGTATTTTGAATGTTCTTCTTCATTTAGGGTGTTGTGTACTGTATTCAGTACAGTACAGTGTAGCACAAGTTTACAAGCATATATACACAATACATACAGATATTTACAACTATATACAATTATATACAAGTTAGAAGTAATACAGAAATTCAAAAACAAACACAGAACTGCTTGGGAGGGCTCCAAACTAACTCCCCTTCTTCTTGCTACCCCCTCCCTTATCTCAGAAGGCTTACATGCAGGGGAAAGAGGCAGAAGCCAACAAGGAGTTATAAGGAAATGTTTAGATTGGGTTGCACAGATTCAGGCAGAGGTATTTAATACAGCAAGCAGCAGCAGCTGGAGACTGACTGACTTTTAAAATATTTCTTGTTTTTATGTCCCTCAGCAGAACCAATGAGTGATATAGACATCACTATTATTTTTCTTTTCACAGCCAATGATCTATCTTCTCTCATTAAAATATTCCAAGTAGCCTCAAACCATCACAGCATGCACAAATCTGATATGCTGGGTAGCACGAGCTTCCAGCAGAGAAGAAAGGCAGAAGTCTACTTAGTGGAGTGGAAGCAAAAGTATCTTGTCAACATTTTTAAAAACAATTATTGGAGTTTTTCTTTATTTTTTGAAAACTTCATTTCAGCAACAGGATTTTACACAGAACAGTTGTATGCAATTATGCCATGGCACTACCCAGTTAACTACCCAAGGTAGCATGGCTCCAAAAGATAGCTAAATGATGCATCTCAGCAGTAGTCCACATTTGTTAACTAGGGGCCTGTAACAATATTCTTTTGGAGTGGTGAATCTATTTTATGGTGTCTGCATGCTGTTTTAAGGAGTACATTTTTTCTTAGTGTCCATGTGTTCATTCTGATGATGAGTATATTGGTACCTATTTACTTCAGAAAGTTGGTTGGTTTGGGTTTTTCTTCTCTTTTGTTGTCTCACTCCCCAGCTCTTCTAGCCTCTTTGTTCCTTCTTTCTACATGCTGCCATATGCATGTAAGATGTGGAAGATGTGATTTCAGTTTCTTTTTCCTGCCCATCTAAAATGGAGTACTCTGTTTCTGAAACTTTTCCAGCAGAACAGCAAATACTTTGTGCTGTTCACTACCTATATTGATGCAAGACTTTGTCTTGGTTGNAATTTTTTTCATAAAAATATTCCAATTAGCCTCAAACCAGCACAGCTGCTTGTGGTGGTTGCACTTGGTCATCTTCATTCTCACAGTCTATAAAGCCCTGGCCATGAGAGAAATTACAGGTATGCAAGCTATTCAGGTCTCAGGTAGTCTGTGTAGAGCTCAGACTCCAGAACTGTTCCTTCAGGGATGTGATATGTCCAGTTTTGACCAGTCGGTCTCCTGTCTAGCAGCCCCAGAAACTGAGAGTGCAAATCTTTAGAGCCAAGCAAGGACATCACTGTCCTTTTTGTCGTCTTGAACCTGTGTTGTACATATAGGTTTCCTGTCACTGTGGTTAAGGTCTTACAGTATCAGAGGGTCTTGTCAGCTAAGTGGCATTCTTCTTGACAAAGCGGTTGCTGTGTCTGTGGACTACTGTCAGCAAACACCACAAGTTTGGTTTTCTGTGTGACTGAGCAGCATCAGCTCGCTTTTGTCATTCATTGTTTCTGGAACCATTTACAGGCATCAAGGACAGCGCCAGCTGCATTTCAGTGCTGGCACTGGAGCAAGTCCTTACCATTACACTGCTTCAGTCATTCATCCTCACAAATGTATTTTTCCTGCGCTGATGTTTCAGCAGCAGAAGCACAAAGCAGCATTCCCTCCCAACAGTGCAGTTTCTCTTGTGCAGCGATATGGTAAGCAGTCTTTTCATACCTGTCATTGCAGAAGATTTTCCTGCAGAAATGTGAAGGACATGTCACACTTTGAAGCTGGTGTGATTCTACAGAGCTAAAGGGAATGGCAGATTTCTGAGGCCTGTCATTAGTCTGTTATAGATGGTGGCACTGGAGCTTGGACCCTCTCTTCCAAAGGCAATCTCCCCCTGCTGTTACCAGTGTTTCTTAATGCATAAACCCTGAATCCTTTCTCTTAACCTGGGAGAACAAGAAACTGATTCACTAGGAAAACTGTGGGCTTTCTGCAGATTCTGTGGGGCACACAAGAATACGTGCATGTTCCTCTCTGAGGAAGCCAAGTCCTGCCTTTACGTCTCCAACTATGTTTGTCTACCCCTGGGGTTTTGTCACTTTCCGTGCTGAAGCTGGTGAAAGTTGGAGGGAGGTATTTGGTTTTGTGTCAGACAGACATGTTCTCATTTTACAAGGAGCTGGATGCATTCCTCTGTGCAGTGTACTTTTCACTGATGGTGGCTGGTGCATCTTTAGGGGAGGCTGAAAAAGGGATGTGGCTGTTAAGATCATGGGTGACCTGGAGAAACTAGCTGACCACTCACTTTCACTTCATTTCTGCCTGGCAAACTATTGAGACTTGCTTGCCTGGCAAGGCTTCAAATTACTGACTTCATTTGTGGTCTTTCTTCTGTTTGGCACTAGGGAATCACAGAATAATTCTGGTTGGAGGAGATCTCCAAGATCATTGAGTCCAACCATCAAACCATCATGGCCATTAACCCATGTCTTGAAGTGTCATGTCTGCATGTTTTTTGAGCATCTCCAGGGACAGTGACAGTGACAGTGACCATCTCCCTGGGCAACCTATTCCAATGCCTGACCACTCTTTCAGCAAAGAAAATCTGCATGTTTATTCTGAGAGATACAGCAATGTCTTTTCCAACCTGCTTAATTCTGTGATTCCGTGACTTCTCACATTACCTTCCAAGCTTTCTTTAACTTAGAGGACATACTTAATGACTTAATTTTGTTAAGAGTAATGTACCTTAAAAACATAGAGATACTTACCTAGAAAATGTGATTGCTTTAATTATGTTGCAGAAAATAATCAGTTGATCCGTCCCCACTAACCCCCATCTCTCTGCTGTTACTTACAGAGCAGGATCTTAGAGGTCACCTATTTCAGTTTGACAAGTTTTGGAACTAGTGGCTATAAAAATGTATTTGGAGGAAGGTTTGTGGTTAAATATCACTTTATTATACCTGAAATAATGAATTTTTTAGGGGTCAGTACAAAAAGATTTTATTTTACTTGATTTAGACTTTTTTCCTCATTTTGCCAGCATGAGGACATGTTTTTTTTCCTCTATTTTTTGGAAAACAGTGAGGAATGGTATCATATGGTACACAGTGTACCTTATCCCACCAGCCCTAGTTCTGCAACCCTTTTGGAGGAACACCAAATGCATTCTCTCATTTTCTTAAATATGTAACATTAATAAGACATATTCCCACTTCCCCCCCACACTCCCGACCCCCCCCAAAAAAACCCCCAAAAAAACACTCAAAACCAAACCAAACCAAACCAAACAAAAAAAAAAAAAACAAACCAAAAAACCAAACCAAGCCCAACCAAAAGCCAGAACACCCCCCCCGCCCCCCATAAAAAACCAACCCAAAAACCCAACAACAGAAAAACCCAACTCAAGCAGCTAAACTAAATGCAGATAAGAATCAGAATATGATTTTATATTCTGTGAATACTCTTTATTGGCATGAAGTTCGGCTTAGGGTAGTCAATAACTATGATCCCTCATGATATGGGACTGGGTAGTCATCTCTGAGGAAAGAGGGATAGTCAGTAAAGTAGGGCACAGGGCTTGGTGTCCTTTTGAGTGTGTGCGCACCAACTCCTCCTTTTAACCAAGAGTTTACATCAAATAGCCCCATCTTCCAGCATTTACTGCCACGGTATTCTACTCTTATGCCAGGGAGATGAAATATTTTTGGAAGGAGCTTTTCCACATACTCTTGAAGCTGTTCAGTTAATCTCATTTTCATTGTCTTCTGCAGCATATCTCTTATGTTCCTGTTTTGTTTTGTGTTTTGTTTTTAAAATGGAGTTGTCTATGCAGAAAACAAATAATATGGTTAGGTTGAAGGAAGAAACTAGTGGAAAGTTTCCCATTTAGTCAGCTGTTGGTGATAACCACCAATGTTTCTAGTATTGGTCAAGAAAAACAAGCGTTCTCTCTGTCATAGTTTTATTGGCCAGTTCGGAGCTTTGATTATTGACAGCACTGCATACTGGTCAAATCTGAATATTAATTAATAAAAGTATTCTGCTTTGTTGTGGATTAAGTTGACATGCTGCTGTTATTCATACTATGCTGCAGTCATGACAGCTTCAAAAAATGAAAGTGCCAACTGGCACTTATGGGGCTTGAAGTTCAGATTGCAACATGGGAGGCTTCCTGTTCTAGTTGCTGCTTCTAAGTTCTTGGGTGTTTGCTCTTTTCTGCAGTCATAGTAGTGGAATAGATGGGAGTCAGGTTTTGGGTTTCTGTTTTGTGCTGGGATTTTTCCCCTGTGTATTTCACTATGCTTCTTCTGCAGATAGGCTAAGATAAGGTAATCATGTATTATTAGATTAATTGGATTATTACCTAAGGTAATTACATATCGTGCTTATGAGATCTTATATTAAACTCTTATCTCTTTATCTCAACCCTGAGTTGTGTGCATTACTCTTCCTCTCTTGTGTTGGGGGAGCAGGCAGGTTAGCCCTTGTGCTAAACTGTTACGTGTTCACATACCTATACCTTAATGAATTTCAGACAAGGTGGTCATGAAGTAGAAATATTTTTAATATAAAATAAAGTATCTTATAATGATAAATACATTATGTAATGGGGTTTGTTTGCTTAATTTTGATATTTAGCTGTTATGGAGGGGTAATTAGTTGATGCGTTACAATGATTTTCAAAGATTAATATTGTTTATTAATATTCAATATTCAGGACTCTTCATCACCCGGACCACTAATTTTAATAATAATTCTTCACAAGGTCATGGAAACTTTATACAGATAATAACATAGGATATAGAAATAGCTAGTAATAACATAATATTAATTGAACTGGAAGAGAAGGTTCCTGCAATCAATCCACCGCTTGGCATCAACACACTGCTTGCCCACTAGATGGACTCGAGGAGCTCCTTTCTGCTTATGGCAGAAGGCAATGGTGATTTACAAGAGGCTTTAAGTATTTACTCACAAAATTACCTCCTGACTCGTGGGGCTAGCTACAGCTTCAGACAGTACCCAAATGCTTTCAGGGAATTCTGTTACTGTCTTGTCATCCGCTGAGACTTCTGATTCTTCCCAGGCTTCGGGGTGCTGGGGAAAGGAGGCAGACAATCTCTGACCTGATCCTGGCTCTCTGGATGATCTGTGACAGGACTTTCTGTCTTGGCAGGATACTTTCAGGTGTAGGCAGGATGTCTTGCAATGTGCATTCTCAGCATGGTGTCACACCGGCTACGCAGGCTGATCACATGGAGGCATTTAGAGCCTGTTCCTGGTAAACTGGACACAGGCAGTTTTCAGGCAGTTCAGGATATAAGAAGGCAGTAGCAAGCACGAATACAATGGCAGAACATGTGTTACCTGCTCATCTCTTTTTGTCAATACAGCCTGAAACTAATGGGCCTTTGGACACAGAATAGCCAATCAGACTGGCAGTTAGCCAAGACTGACCATATTGGGTGAAGCCATAGGCTTGCTTTTCCCTTTTTAGGGCAGAACACAGGCCTTGCACAAGGCATACAGAAGCTGAGCATGTGCAGCTTGTTTACCACAGGGTGCAAAACGAGCCTGGGCAAGTCAGAGTCCTCAAACTCAGTGGCTCCAGGTTCTTTGTCTTCTTTCCCATTGCTGCTTCTACCCAAAACACAAGGAGGAAGAGCAGAAAAACATGCCTGGGCAAGCCAGGACATATATATGCCCATTTTGGTCTGCTTAGGCCTACCACGACATTAACAAATACAGTTATGTTAAAAACATTAACTACTGTAATATATGTCACAGAAAACACACAATAGGGAAAGTGCTAAAGTGAATGACATGGATAATTTATTAAAACTTGGAAAACTATTACTTGTATTTCTCACGAGTGTCCTAACACATTTCTAATTAGTTTGGACAGAATGTAGGAGCTGTAACACTGAGTTCAGCAGTCAGACCTTGTGTAAGTTGTAACTGATAAACCGTTCCTGTTTTCTTATGAATTGTATTCTTATTAATTGTATTTCCTTGCAAAAGCACATTAAGCTCACTTCACTCTTCATGCAAAACTTTTACTTACATATTTAGATTTCCTGAGATGAAAAACTGTATTAATTGCTTTTGAAAGGGGTTCGGTGTCATGTCAGGCTTACAAAATTATCATTCCCTCTTTCTCTCCATTTCAAGTGCGCCAATCTCTTAAAAGTAATCCAAATGTGAATCACTACATTAATTCTCATTAATGGTCTCATTAACTAAGTGCTTTCTTTAGCAAAATACCTCCTACTAAACTGCATCCATAAATATGGGATGCAATCTGCTGTGTTCATACCAACAATATTTTTATTGGGTTTTTTAACATGTTAAACTCAGTTGTTGCTTTTCATTTCAAAACCTACATCATTGTGTATGGAAAGGGAAGACATTTTCAGGATGATAAACCTCTTACAATTTGTAAAACTGTTCCAGGGACCGAACAGCCCACTTTGTATTGCAGTGTGTCATGTTCAATTAGATACTGACCAGTACTTAAACCTGCTTTTGCCCAGCAATTAAGTTTCATATTGTCACCAGTTTGTAGCTCCAGCTTTGGGATGTTAGTGTTAGTTTTAAATCTATTCAGTCCTCTTCTTAGAACTACTTTCAGCCATGAGTTTTTAATTTTGTTCCTCTTCATTACATTCAGCCCAGCAGCATCTTCTCTTAATAGAATTAATTCAGAGGTGCTTTATATTGGATCCTGTGGAAATGTCTTTACAATCACAGTTGGAGAGACGGTGCAAAAATGTAGCATGAAAAGGACACAGTCAACCAAATACTGATTGCTGAACTTTGCAATGTCTACTGTATGTAAAAGTGGATCATTATTGAGGATCAGTCAGACTAGACTAAAACCAGAGCACCCAGTTTTCTTTGCTGAGCTTTCTTGTTACAGGTCACCATAAATCTGTTAGAGAAAACCACAAGTTATAGCAAATGCCTGGCACAATCAGCAGGAACATACTAGGAAATCTCTCCTTCCTCTAGGTATTCCTGAGGCACCTTAATTTAGATAGTGATTATCTATATACATATAAATGTTTTAAAATTTCGTGCAGCAGTGGGAAAAAACCCTTCTGCTGAAATGCTTCTGTTGTTAGATATTCACCTAAATGCGTTGTACTCAGACTTTCATTGGTTAGCTCATTGTCAGTGCAAGCACTGCCTTACAAAAAAGCATATATTGATTTTTCAATTTTAACCAAAAAGGTTACTGTAACCTTTTTGAGGCCACAGGTGCAATATTTCAACAGAGTTGGAGTGCAACTTGTTTCTTAGGCTTAAGGTTTTTTTTCTTTATTTCTAAAAGTGAAAAACTTCAGTGGGATCAGCAACATATCTTGCTTATTCATGAGTATGCAATAAACAGAAGTCAGGAGGGTGAACAGCATGGGAGTTACTAATTGATACTTCATTTAAAAATTTTGTACAATGTTGTCTCTTCTTTAATGTCTTGATATATTTTGATTGATATTACCATATTAACTTTTTATAAGTACTGTCTCTTATTCAATAGAATAGTTAAAATGCTGCTCTATCTGGAAGTATTATATTAACATTTTAGATTTGTGATTGCTTTGCTGTGTCTAAAACAGGTGCACACAGCTTCTACTGACCTCATGTCAATTCCATAGCAATTTCTAATTGATTTAAACACTGACAGTTTAAAGTTATGTATTAGGATGTGTGTTGATCTTTGATAGGAGACTTTAAAAATGCACTTCTCAAAATACATAAAAAGCAAAAAAAGGGTAAATGGGTTCTACAACTACTGAAGACATTTTTATGAATACATCAATATCTACTTACAGCAATCTGCTGAAATTATTCATGTATTGAAATTATAGTTTCAAATCATTAGATATTTATCTGGAAAGCCTTGGGGGGTGGAAGGGAGAACATTCCTATAAGACTGAGTTTTTTAATAGCATTTGCAGTCCATTAGTTAAAAGATGCATTACTCGTCTTTCAGCAGCAGCAGATTTATATCCTCCAGTTAATTGTACTTAAATATAGAGTATTCACTCGAGAAAGAAGTCTTTATGCATATAAAAATCTTAAAATTGTAAAGCCGAACAGAAACTACAGTGTATGTACTATGAGGCACAACTAACATGCACAGTTGTTGGAGTGGGAAGTTCAGCAGAAGGGTTTTCATTGTGTGGTGACACAGTATGAAACCTCTCTTATTTATAAAATGTGCATCTTGAAGAATAAAAAGAGTTTGAGAGATGATTTTTATTTCTTTCTGCTAGAACACTTACAGGGAGCTGCAAAGCACAAATCCTATGTCTGTGTTGTGGCAGTCTGTGTTATTATAAATCTGCTAATTAATAAGACATCAAGAGTTAAGAATAGTCTTGAAACATGCAGGGTTTAATTTAAAAATATGAAGGAAGTAAAATTACAGTCTCCTGTAATGGTGGTAGTTATTAAAGAGAGCTTCTACAAACGCAGAAGTTGTTTAGGGACAGATAAAGGCAGTCTCCCCTTTTTTGTGTAAAATTGAAGATAGTATAGCTGTGGACTCCATTTTAAGCTTTGAAATAGATTAGATGTCTGAGGATAAATCACATCATGTTTGATGAACAGATAAGTGGAGTAATTTCTGTATGTGCTTTTAGAAATTCTTCCAAGGCAATTTACAAAAAGTGTAAAGTGTTAGTTTGAATATAATTGTGTCAAAACATAAAGGCATGTATTTCCTCCAGCTGGATTTCTTTTCTTTCCAGCGATAGTTGTGGCATTTAGTTCCTTTATTCCAGCTTACCATTTCTCCTTCATGGCACTGCAGTTTTGAAAAAGCTCTCACATAGAAGTATGTTTTGTGTTTTGAGACCCATGAGATTTGTGGTTCTTATGAGTCTCCATCAACAGCTGAATTCCATAGGCCTTGAGGATCTAGTCCACACAGCTCTGCCTCTTGTCTCTCTTGTATTTCATCTAGGTTTGACTCTTCAGATTTTCCAAGAAGCTGGTTACCAAAATTGAATTATTTTATGGGAAAAAGTTAGTGTTTTTGTTTAGCACAAACTAATTATTTAGAGATACTTGAGTTAGCCTTTAGTGATCTAAGAAGTGTTGTACTAGTCTTGGCCAAGCCAGTGTTACGTCATGGAATGCCAGTACTATGTGTTTCTTCATAGTGATTTGAGCAGCTGCTTAATCCTAGATTGATTACTTTCTTCTTCAATATGTATGTTAAGTAACTTTCAGTTTTTCTTTCCTTCTCATTTAGTAATTCAGTAATTTAAATGCCCAAATCCCTAAAATATCTATAACTTTTTATTCTTGTTGACCAAATTTTTCCTCTAGAGGTTTTTTAATGGTTTGTGTATTTAGGATTATTTTTTTCTCATCATTACTTATTCTTGATACTGTCTTCTATTTTTACTAACTTAAAAATACACTTTAACCATCACATTGCAGAATTTATAATATTTAGGACATCTTTATTTATAGTACTTTTCTTTCTAGTTCTCTAATGCTTAATCAAATTTGATTACTCTTAGAGGATAGAAAAATGTTAAATTGTAAGGGGGAAAAAAATAAAAAACAACCCCCCCACTAAATTATTTTTGATCCTTTGTTTTTAATCCTCTACAGCTTTTAAAACGTGATCATTTTTGAGATGCAGGAGATGTGTAGTCAGATGAAATGCTAAATGACCTCATAGACTTCCAACAAAAGTCAATATGAAAACTATATCAACCCCATGTTGCTAGCAGGCACTTTAACCTCAATTGGTTAAACTTCAAAGCAATTGCAAGAGAAGGAGAACAAAGACAAGACAGGTCTTTGGTAGATTTGTATGGAAGTAGCAACTTTGAATCAGTGCGTTTTAGAGCTCTCCTTTTCCAAAAGTTACACACAAAGCTGGCATGTTATTTTATAAGGACAGCTTGTTGAAGATGCTAATGCCATACTAAATCTACCTAGCACGATGGATTTGTCTGTTATGATCATAAGACTGATGGTATGCTTGCATTGCATTCAGTCTGTTCTGAAATTTCAGATAGATTCGGCAAAATCTCCAGGGAGAAATGAGTGGGAAAATAATTGTGCTAAAAAGTAGAAGTTGAACACTTAGAAAAAAATTATCAAATTAATTACTTAATCACTGTTACTTCATCAAGCAGCAAAATAACAGGCAAAGAAAAGCAGAAAGTAATTTGGTTTTGGTGCAAGTGTAGCAAGCGTACAAAGCAAAACTACAGAACAGGAAATACCTTTTGTACTTGAAGGGGAATATGATGTAGTTGGGGTAAATGAGGCATGGCTAAATAAAGTAGAGTAAGGTAATGAAACAACAAGATGAAGTATTGAGGAGGTAAGATTTTGGAGAAGAGGTGGCAAAATAACATCAGCCCTAGGTCTCATTCTGCTGCTCAGCCAAAAAGTGACTCTGCAGGTACATTGTGGCTTCTGTGATGTGTCTTCAGCAGCACAAGAGGGCAATGTATCAAGCTCAACTGCAACTTTAATTACATTATAGGAGTGGCAGGAGGTCAATAATATTTGTAATATGAGCATTTGTGACAAATCAATTGTATAATGAAAGTGATTATAACATCATTAGAAGTCTGATAACCCAATAACTTTGTGATAATTACTTCTCAGTTACAGGGAATAATTTACCACAAGAGATGCTGGAATATTAGATATGAACACTAATAGCTGCAGTCGTATCTGAGGCATATGTGCTGTGGAATAGCAAGCTGAAATCCCATCATTTATTTGAACATTATGGTTTTTTGACAAGTGAGGGCTAGATTTGGAAAGCTAGTTACACATCCATGAGTGTCTTTGGGTCCCAAAATAACTTTGGATATATGGCTTTAATATGCCCTTGTAGAGGAAGATGATGGGATTTGTTTTAAAACCCGTGTTTGTTTTTTGTCTGATCAGCATGCTCACTAAAGGCTGTAAACAAGTGGTTGACATCAGAGAATGAGAATGAGTGTCCACTTTATATACTAATTATCAAGGGCTGTGGGTTATATCCAACAGGAAATTATACCACTTTGCACTTCTGAAAAATAACTTGTTCTCCTAACTAACTTCCGAGATACTTACCCCCCCTGCCCTCATGCCTCTTTGCTTATATAACCTATGTAGCTGATAAAACTAATTCTTGGAACTGTGCTTGTGAAGCAAGTAGTAGGTCATGCTCTAAGACTAAGGTCATAATATGATTTACTCTTTATAAAACTGTCTTGTTTGAGAGAAGGACAGTCACTACTCTTTGGAAAAAATCTTATGCCAGACTCTTGACTATCATAAGCAAAAATTAGCTTTGAGTTCTACAAATACAGTACTTCCTCTGCTAGCAAATACTGGAATTAAAAAAAAAATTACATGATAGTGAAAACAAAAGTGTGGTAAAACTGGTGTGCCTACATTATTTCTTAATCAGTCTAGTCATTCTGCTGACAGTTGGTCTCAGATATGTGCAAAGGTTGTGGTTTTGCTTGGTTTATGTTTTACTAGGTTTTAAGTAAATTGTTGTTTTGGCAATGCTTAAAATGCCCACCCTGGCCCTCTTCAAACCAGGTATTTTAAAAAGTCAAACAGTAAGAGAGAAGAATAATACTGGAATTACAGTAATATCTTGAGAATTCAATAACAGAATTTTGACTTACCAGGGGATTTTAGTTATCTTCAACTGACTTTATTTTGCATCTTTTCATAAATGCAGTTTCTCAGCCCTCAGGAAGGTACTTGTAGAAGAGAAGGAATAGCTGGTTGTCACTCAGTGACACAGTGGCACAGTGATTGGAGTGTCATGACACAGGAGTGTTTAATTTTGTTCCTCACTAAGGTGAGGAACTTGGATCCATGAAAAAATTGATCTCATCTCCATGGCAACATATTAATTATTTTCTGTAAATAGCCTGCTTTTCTTGTACATTTATTACCCCAAGGAATAATATACTTTGCTATATACACATATGTGCATTTAGATGAGCACATGTGCACACAGGTCCATGTATATATAGATACTGTTTGGAATAAAATGTGTTAAAGAACTGAACTGAAGTTGATCTTCTCTAAGAAGACAGCAAACAAATGAGACCCAAATGTGTCAGCACTTGCACTGCTGTCCAGTGATGCTGTAGTTCAGAAAGAGTTCTTCTCCCTGCATTCTCTGTCAAAATGTTTGATAAAGAGAGTTCTTCTCCCTGCATTCTCTGTCAAAATGTTTGATAAAGTGTACATTGCACTGAATTCCACCGGTGTTTGTCCTTACACATCCATGACACACCCTGCTTCTTGTTTACCATTTTTCAGACTCCAGATTGCACTAGTTATTTTTTTCTCATCAGGTAGCTAATTGTCAAAAATAAATTATTAAAAGCCCGTAGAGCCTACAGGAACCCATTAAAAACTCTACTCCCTTGATGAGGATTTTCTGCTTAGACTTTCAATTGAGATTTGTCAGTTAATCAGCTTTTAATTTGATTAGCACATGACATGTATTGACTTTGTTTCATTCGAGATTCTCAGTCAACATTTCAGGAAGTACCAGGTCTAATTTATTCACATAAAATTCTAACTAAGTTAGGCAATTTTCTTCTTAATACAAACTCTTAATCTTATCAAGTTAGTTGAGATGTGTGCTGGTTTAAG
>WBNM01008887.1:29290-48202 GCA_013399055.1 Ramphastos sulfuratus | reverse complement strand
CCTCATCCAACCTGGCCTTTATCTAGAGACTCTGCTCAGAGCACTTTGTTGCTGCAGGAGTTTGGAGATGTAGTTTAGCTGGAATTGATGCTGTCAGTCACAAAATCCCCTGGGTTTGTGTCCCAGGAGGCTGGCTGCAGCCCAAGGAGGCATTTCACAGGGTGTTTTCTTGTGGTGAGTGGCCATCCCCAAAGCAAAGAGCTGGGAGCTGGGCGAGACCCCTGTGGGACAGAGCTCTCTGCTGTGCTGTGAGGAGTTCCAGTGTGTGGTTTCCTTCCCTAAAGACATGAGAAGGAACTTCCCCCCATGAGTCACAGTTCACAGGGTCCATCTCAGCAGAGATCAGGGGAAACTGATCCTTCTCACTGGCCAGGAAACCCTCAGGCCCCAGCCCCACTGGGGCAGCTGTGGTTTGCAGCAGCTTTTCCTCTCCCTGCTCGGAGCTGAGGCTGACCCAGAGGAAGACTTGGGTGATCTTTAGCCCAACCATTTGTCTGCCTAACAGGTTTGGTGTTCCAGCTCCTGCAGAGCCACCCTGTGCTGCTCCTTCTGCACTGACAACCTGCAAATTGGGGCTGCTTGGCTGGGAATCAGACCCTTTTGCTTTGGCTGCCCAAGGCTGCACGTGTGCTGTGTGCTACCCTTCCCCCCCACCCCAATTTCTTTCCTACAGCCTGACATGACTGCCAGAGGATTAAAAAAGAAACTCAAACCTTGCAGGAGGAAACTGCTTGGGGTTTATCCCTGGGTTTCACTGTGTCTGTGGAGCTGGGTGCTCAGGGCTGTGTCCCTGCCCTGGGAGCCATTTCTGCTGCCTGTTGGGAGCAGCCTGGCCCTGATGGATGTACACACATCCCTGGAGCTGAAAATAGCCTGCAAAATCACTTCTAAGAGCTTCTTGCAAACAGGCCCAAATGCATCATCTCTGCTGTGAGGGACCTGGGGCTTGAGCTCACACCAGAACCCGAGGCTGGAGGGGACTCTGGCTTCACAGAGTGGTTTCTCTGTGACCTAGTGCAAGTTGCTCACTCCTCAGTGCCAGTAGGTGTTGCAAGATGTTACCTCCCCGGTGCCAAGAGCTTCCCACAGCAGCTGCCCAGAAGAGGTGGGCGTGGGAGGGTGTCCTCCCAAACCAGCTGAGCAAGGAGCTACCAAAACCAGCCTGGGCAGGAGCAAAGCTTTGCCACATTGGCATTGAGCTGCTCCAGGATGAGCTTTATCTGTGGCTGTGAAGGTAGAGAGGCAGCTAACACTTGCACCAGGCAAAATGCCCCCTTGTGTGTGCGTGAAGGCTGAAGGACAGCAGGGATCTGCTTGAGATCCCTCCTCACCTGGTGCAGAGCAGGGTGTGAAGCCTCCACTGTGCCAGGCAGAGGTCCTTGCCATAAGCTTCCCCTGCCCAGACCGGGCTGGCTCTGGTGGATCTGGAGTCACCTGTGGGTTTAAGCTCTCCTGGGGGACAGAGGAGGAAAATCATGCTTTGGAGGCTTGGGCTTCCCTTGGGATAGGAGTGAGTGGTGCACTGCCTGGGCTCTCCTGCTGCTGGCTTTGCCAGTGTGTGCTGGGGGAATGGGTGGGATGAGCTTGAGTGGGGCAATCCCAACTTTCAGAAGGGATGTGGGTTGGTGCTGAGCACTTTGGTGCTAAGTTGAGATCCACAGGCATGTTCTGGTGTGGTAGGCATGCAGAATGATGTGTGTGTGTGTGTGCAGTGATGTATCTGTGGTGGGGTGGAGTACAGAAGAAGGTAGATGGAGACAAAGTGGCATGGGTGCAAACTTCCACACAGGAGGAGATTTGCTGTTGCTTAAACACGCCTGAAGTGTAAAGGGAAACTGTCAGCTCAGGTGCTTGGTAGGAAAAGTGCAGATGTAACCATGCACTGGGAACAGGGAAATGGCAATGCAGCCCCCTCTGAGCATGATGCTGAGTGGTTTCTGCTAAACTCTTCTGCACTGATCCTTCCCAGCTTGGCCTCCTCCTGATGCACCCCAGCACCCTGCAGCATCCCCAGCAAGCCAGTGCAGACCTGCTGGGCCCTGCACAGCCACCACTGCCCTTTCTTCACAGCCTCCCCTCGTATCTCCTTGGCCAGAGGAAAAGCCTGCGGGCAGGCAAATTCCCACCCAGCCCCTCTAATCCCTTTATGGTGTTTGTGGCGGGCTCCCCCGTGCCGACCCTGCTCTTTGCCTTCCTTCTAATCTCCCTGTCAAACAGTTTGGGCAGCAGGCAAACCACTGTGGGTTGCTCAGACCCGAACTGGGAGAGGAACTGCTCTCACCTGGGGCTCCACAGGCCAGAGCTGTGGGAGGTGCTTTTGGGGTTTAGTGACCTCAGTTCTGAGCAGCATCCTGAATTCTGGGGGATAATTTAGAGTAAAACCCAAACCTGGCATCCCAGAATCTCTGCTTTCAAGAAAGGTGATTCTGTCACTCTGCTCTGGGGAGACCTCACCTGCAGTGCTGTGTCCAGAGGATGAGCAGAGGGTTGGAGAAGCTCTCCTACAAGGACAGATTGGGACAGTTGGGGCTGTTCAGCCTGCAGAAGAGAAGGCTGCAGGGAGACCTTAGAGCTGTATTGCAATATCTGAAGGGATCTTGCAAGAAGATTGGGGAGGGACTGTTCAGAAGGGCAAGGGGCAATGGTTTGAAACTGGAGCAGGGGGGACTTAGGTTGGACATCAGGAGGAAGTTCTGCACAATGAGAGTGGTGAGATACTGGAACAGGTTGCTCAGAGAAGTTGTGGAGGCCACATCCCTGGAGACACTCAAGGTCAAACTTGATGTGGCCCTGAGCACCCTGATTTAATTAGAGATGTCCCTGCTGACTGCAGGGGGGTTGGGAAAGGTGACCTTTGAGGGTCTTTTCCAACCCAATGATTCTGTGCCCTGGGATGATTCCTCCCAGGCAGGTGTAGGGAGGGGTGTGACAGGCAAAGCAGAAAGGCTCCCAACTCCAACCCCCTGCCCTTCCTGGAGCACCACCAGCTTGTAGCTGCGGTGCAGGTGTTAAAAGTCACCCCAGGAGGTAGGTTAGTCCCCGTTTAACTCCTTCTGGGTAGAGCACATTTTGTTTCAGAAAGCTTTCAACCTGGAAAATTTTCAAAGGTTTTTTATTGTTCTTCTTAAAGCAAAGGTTCTTGGCTGTATTCTGGCAATGCTGGAAAACACTTGGGCTGATAAGGCCTCAAAGTCAGAGAGATAAAAACTGAAAGTATTTAGGTGGTGGCCAGGCCTCCTCAGGAGAGCTCTGCAGGCATCGCTGGCTGCACCACCCCAAAAACGGTGCTGGGCAAGGAAGCAGCCCTGCCACATCCTGCAGCATGGCCTGCAGCTGCCAGGCAATGCCTCAGGGGACCAGCAAGGCATCTCAACCACCGTGGTGAAGGTAATTGTTGGTCTGTGCTGTGGCAAATGGCATCTCAACCACCGTGGTGAAGATAATTGCTGGTCTTTGCTGTGGCAATAGAACAGAATCAGCTTCTCTTCCTTCCCTCCTTATCTGGAGGGACCCCTCTGTGCCATGCCACAGCTCGAAGCTGCTTCAGCAAAGGCTTCTGGAGATCTAATCTGTGACCTTCTAGTCCTACAAGGGCAGCTCTGCTCCCTTCCTGCCTTCATCTCCTCTGGCCAGCTGACCTTGGGCCAGTCACTGATTCCCTTGGCCAGGTGCCTTGTGGTGGTTAATATTTACTGTACCTGGCGTGGAGGGGAGCAGGCAGGAGCCCGATGAACACCCAGAGCAAAAAGGTGATTGAGGAGGCTGGAGGGTCCAGCTGGGACTTGTGTGTGGTGCTGCTAGTGTAACATAGAGGTGATGCCACAGCTGTAGCTGTGGTGAGCTCAGACTTGATCCTGGGCAAATCTAAGTGGGCAGGTGCCCAGCTCTGCGTGGCAGAAATACTTCCTCCTGCCAACTAAAATGCCCCCCCTGACATGGAATTATTTAGTGTGGTGTTTGGGCAGGGGTGGCACCCTGGTCATGCACCCATGGGCTGGTATCACCTCTGCCATCCCTAAACAGCTGTAAACAGAGAGTGTTTGTCCTGCTGGGGCTGGCTGGGCTTTGACCAGGTGAGGGATTAGCAGTGTTGATTCTCTCTTCCTCCTGTGGCTATTTTGGTGCTCAGTGCTTCCAGCTGTTCAAAGAGGAGCTGCTGAGCAGTAACAGCCTGTGTTTGGGGTCGTTTCTCCATGTTTTCAAGCCCACTCATGCTTTGGGATGTTTCTGGAGAGCTGGGCACATGCAGGAGGGAAGCTGGGAATGAAAGGAGCTGAGTCTGAGGGTATGGGGTCTTGGCTGAACCTTAGCACCTCACCTGAACATGCTGTTGCTGGTCCTGCTGTCTGTCTGCTGTGAAGGATGTGATGCAGCAAGCTCTGCAGAGCTCCTCACCTCTTCCTGGGCTGGGTTTGTGATGATTCTCAAGGGGTTCAGGTCCATCTCTCTCTTCGCTTTTCATAAAAGCTCAACACCAGCCTCAAAGATGGGGCTCTGAGCAACATGCTCTAGCTGAAGAAGTCCCAGCTCACTGGAGGGGAAGGTTGGACTAGATGACCTTTACATCACAGAATCACAGAATGTCAGGGGCTGGAAGGGACCTCCAAAGCTCATCCAGTCCAACCCCCCTGCCAGAGCAGAATCACCCAGAGTAGGTCACACAGGAACACATCCGGGCAGGTTTGGAATATCTCCAGAGAGGGAGACTCCACAACCCCCCTGGGCAGCCTGTGCCAGGCTTCTGTCACCCTCACAGGGAAAAAATTCCTCCCCACGTTTACATTAAACTTCCTATGCCTCAACTTCCACCATTGCTCCTTGTGCTGTCATTGGGCATCACCCAGCAGAGTCTGGCTCTAGCCTCTGGGCACTCACCCTGCACATCTTTATAACCATTACTGAGGTCATCTCTCAGGCTCCTCTTCCCCAAGCTCCAAGCCCCAGCTCCTTCAGGCTCTCCTCAGAAGAGAGCTGTTCCATTCCCTTCAGCATCTTTGTGGCTCCATGCTGAACTCTCTCAAGCAGTTCTATGTCCTTCTTAAACTGGAAGGCCCAGAACTGGACACAGTACTCCAGATGCAGCTTCACCAGGGCAGAGCAGAGGGGCAGGAGAACCTCTCTCAACCTCCTAACCGCAGCCCTTCTAATCCACCCCAGAATGGCATTGGCCCTCCTGGCCACTAGAGCACTCTGCTGGCTCATAGTCAACCTCCCATCCACTAGGATGTCCCTTCTAATCCAAACCATTCTATAATTCTATGGTCCCAGGGCCTCAAGCTCCCCAAGCAGGGCAGAGATGGGTGCACAGGGCCAAGGAACTCAGCTGAGCTGGAGACAACTCCGTGGCTGGTGCTGGCTCAGTGCCTGTTGCAACGCCTCCGGGAAGCGCTGCTGCTGGATTGCACACCCAGGGGTTTCCTCCTGTGCTGCCACCCTGCGTGGGACAATTTCCAACGAGGAATGAGGAAATGCTGAGCTTTGCAACTACATTCATAGATGCATCCCTAAAGCACCTCAGAGAGGCAGGTGTCTGCCTTTGAGCTGCACCCCATTTTCAGATACAGGAGACCCTGTTTGTCACCCAGGCAGCACCAAGGAGATGGGTGACAGAGGACATCTGAGTGGCTCTGCCACTGCTGGTGTGGGGAACCCTCGGGCACATTCCTGGGTGCCAAAGTCCTTTGGACAAGCTCTGCTCAGGGCAGCACCCATGGTCAGTGGGGTGGGTGACGTCTGGGCTGCCCACAGCCTGCTGCCATTGATGTCACCACCCGGGGATCAAAATTGCTAATTAAGTTTTGCTTCTCTCTCTGCCAATCTCACTTCCTGGTTCTTGTGCAATCGTGGATACTTTCAGGTTTCTTCCTGGTTGTTTATCCACCCGTGGGACCAAAACTCCTTCAGGGGAAAAACAGAGCTGGGGGGATTGTGGTCAGTGCCCCAGCGAGGAGGTGTGAGTGGGGAACAGTTTGAGGGGCTGTGCCCAGCAAGGTATCCAGGGCTGGGATATCAGCTAGAAGGAGTTTTTTCAATTGCTGTGATGCAGATGTTTCATTGTTCTGCTGAAAAACATTCCTGGGGGTGAGTCAGGCAGCCGCAGGCATGAGTCTGCCTTAAGGACTGGAGGAATTGGCAGAACAAGGGGCAATGGGATGAAACTGGAGCAGGGCAGGCTTAGATCAGATGTTAGGAAGAAGTTCTTTACCATGAGGGTGGTGAAACACTGGAATAGGTTGCCCAGAGAAGCTGCGGATGCATCATCGCTGGAAGTGATTAAGACCAGGCTGAATGAAGCTCTGTGCAACCTGGTCTAGTGGAAGGTGTCCCTGCCCATGGCAGGGGGGTTGGAACTGGATGACCTTTAAGGTCCTTTCCAACCCAAACCATTCCATGATTCTATGAAACACCCAAACTGCTTTGGAGTCTGGTCCTGCTTTACAGCCCTTTCTTCTTTTCTAACACTGAAACACCGCTTGAAACTGAGGCTGGAGAGTGAAGGAGCTCTTGACTGTCTGGGTTGGTTGGGGGGGGTGTTGTTTGAAATCCTACCCTCCTCCCACAAACAAAAAAAGGCATCAGGAGATAAGGGCCGGGAGGTGCCCGCTCAGGCTGTTTGCACTGTGCCCGCATTCACCCTCGCTTCTCTGCTGGCACATTTGGGATCTGGCTACTCAAATGTGAGCCCTGTAAGGCAGTGTCTATGGGAAAGAGAGAAAGCAGAGGCCTGTTTAATTAATCTGATTGAGATTTTGGGCTTGGCTCGACAGCTGGGAATTGCTGCTGTATTGAAATAATCTACTCCAGTTCACTCCTGTTGGCTGAGGGCCTTCAGCTGACAGCAAATCAGCCCAGAGCCAAGGCTGCTCCTGGGTGCTTTGAGTTTTGAAGTTGCTTAACCGAGCTCTGGTGCTTGGAAATTGGATTTCAGCTCAAGGGTTTCTAATGGAAGGGTCTGGAGTGGGGGGTTTCAATGTTCCCCCAGGAGCTCGTTCCCTGTGTGCTTTCCAGGCACACAGGAGGCAAATGCAGCCTGGTGGCTGTGAGAGGCTGAAGCTCAACAGGCAGCAGCTGTCCCTGGGGTGTCCAGGACAGGACGTGGGGGACATGGGTGGTGTTAAGGCTGTCAAGCACCTGAGTGCCCCCGTCCCCAGGGATCTGGTTGCCTGTGTCCCTAGGGATCTGAGTGCTTCTGTCCCCAGGCATCTGGTTGATCCTGTCCCTGGGATCTGGGTGCCCATGTCCCCAGGGATCTGGCTGCCTGTATCCCTAGAGCTGTGGTTGCCTGTGTCACAGGCAGCTAGGTGCCCCTGCTCTCAGGGATCTTTCTGTCCCTGCTCTCAGATGTGTTTCCAGGGCCAGCTCAATCCATTCCCAGCCATCACACCTCCAAATGGTCCCAGTTTGGATGCTGTGGTGTCCAGGGGGAGAAGGCCATGCCAGCTTCACCAGCTCCATGCCCCACAACACTGGAACAGGCCTGGGGGGGCAAAACATCTGTTTCCGTGTAAGAGGGCAATACTAAAGTAACAAAGTGCCAAGAGGGAGGACACATGCAGCATGGGGGAAGAAGGTGATAAATCACATTTTCAGTCGTGGAATCAGTTTGGTTGAAAGAGACTTTTAAGATCATCAAGTCCAACCACGAACACAGCACTGCCAGGCCACCACTGAACCACATCCCTCAGCACCACATCTGCATGGCTTCAAACCCATCCACAGATGGGGCCTCCACCACTGCCTGAGGCAGCCTGTTCCAGGGCTTGACAACCCTTTTGGTGAAGACATTGTTCCTCATGTCTAACCTAAACCTCCCCTGGTGCAACCTGAGGCCATTTCCACTCGTTCTGTCACCTGATACTAGGGAGAAAAGACCAGTCCCCACCTCATGACAACCTCCTTTCAGGGAGTTGTAGAAAGCAGTGAGGTCTCCCCTCAGGCTCCTTTTCCCGGGACTAAACAACCCCAGCTCTCTCAGCTGCTCCTCACCAGCCCTGTTTGTTGCTCTTCTCTGGGCATACTCTAGTCCCTCAAAGTCCTTCTTGTAGTGAGGACCCAGTCAGTATTCAATGTGTGACCTCACCAGCACTGAGCACAGGGGTACAATCATGCTGGTCACATCATCACCCATCCGAGCTGGTATGCTGGTGGCTTCCCGGGCACTGGGCACGCAGTAGCTGATGTTCAGTCCCTGCTCTCTGCCCCTACAAAGCAGTTCTCTATCCAGTCACCGGCAGGTGTTGATGAGGAGATGTCTCAGCCGTGTGATGCTCGCAGATCAGAGAGCTGGAGCACCTCTGCTGTGAGGAGAGACTGAGGGAGTTGGGGCTGTCCAGTTTGGAGAGGAGAAGGCTCCCAGGTGACCTTATTGTGGNCTCAGGGCGGGCCGGGGGCTGTGGGGTGTTTTGGGGGAAAGATTTGGTGGGGGGGAGTTGGGGTAGGGGTATTTCTGTGAAGAGGTATTTTTGGGGAGGGGGTTGTTTGTAAAGTGGACGGGAAGTAAAGGGGCTGAGGATGCCGCCGCGCTGACCTGCGGGCTCTGGCAGGGTCGTCGCCATGTCGGTGTCGCACAGCTCCAGGCTGAACAAACTGGTGCGGGAGCAGTACATGAAGCTGCCCCAGGATGGGCTGGTGCAGGTCACCTACGTCTGGATCGATGGCAGCGGTGAGGGTGTGCGCTGCAAGACCAGGACCCTCGACAAGGAGCCCAAGAGCATCGAAGGTAACACTGCTGCTTCACCCCAGAGGTGCTGGGTGGCATGGTGGAGGGGCCCGAGCACGGCCGCGCAGAGGAGTTGTGGGTGCTTTGGGTGGTGCAGTTGGTGCTGCTCTCCCTGGCAGCGTGGCACCCGCTGCAGCTGTCTCACGGGGCTCTACCCAGTGGCAGGTAAATATCTGTCCTGCATCACTGCGGCTTGTTTAATCCCTAACCTCTGTCATTAGCGCTGGGTGGAGAGGACAGGAGGAGATCCTTGCCCCTTTCCACTGGGCAAACAGGCAGGGAGATGTGTTGGCATCCGGATGGGGTTTGGCAGAGGAAGATGAAGCGGTCAGGGCTGATCCTGCCTGTAGGCCCATGGTGCTGAGGGGGTGAACACACTGAAACTTAGGGAGCACTGTTTGGCTCCAAGGATGGGCAAGAAAAACTTTGTGGCCGTCATCCCAAGGCACTTGGTGCTCTCTGAGTGCTCCATCCTGGGTCTAAGCCACTGACACTTGCCCCAATCCATATGAGAGATACTTTTTCCCCCAACCCTGCTCCTTTTTCTGTCCCCTCCTGCCTTGCAGATGTCCCCGAGTGGAATTTCGATGGCTCCAGCACGGCACAGGCTGAGGGCTCCAACAGTGACATGTTCCTGGTGCCTGTCCGCATGTTCAGGGACCCTTTTTGTCTGGACCCCAACAAGCTGGTGCTCTGCGAGGTGCTGAAGTACAACAGAAAGCCCGCAGGTGAACACACCCCCAGCTCCCAAGGAGCACCCCCTCATTACTGAGGGCACCATCTCTGCAAGGAGCTGCCCACTCTGAACCGCCGGCGCTGGGCGGCGCCTGGCCCGAGGCTCCAAAATTCGAGCAGTGCTGTTGGNATTGTAACCCCGGCCCAGCCCAGCTCCGCCAGCCCTCCCCAGCCGCTGCTCGGGGCCGGGGGCGGAGCGCGGCGCTGCCGGAGCCGCCCCGGGGCGGGCGCAGGCTCCTATAAAGCAAGCGCGGCGGGAGCGGGCGCGGAGAGCGCTGGGGCTGGCGAGTGGTGGGGCCGCGGGGTCGAGTCCCNTGTTGCTTGCAGGGACCTGTTTTAGTGGTGCAGGGCGAAGAGAAGAGCAGGAACCTGTTCTAGTGGTGCAGGGCGAGAAGAGCAGCGAGACGTGGAGCTGGCAGCCCTTGCCAACTCAAGCGCGCCAAAGGCGTCACCCAGGGTTTGAGGCTCGGCACACCCAGCCCCCAGGGCTGTGGGGGTTGCCATGGAGGCTTTAGAGCTGCAAGTGGCAGCAAGGTTTAATGTGCCAGGTCATGGCTGCTCTCCTCTTTGATGGTTGGCTGCAGAAAAGGAGGCAGAAGGTGCTGCGGTGGCGTGGGCTGGCTCGGGGTGACCTTTTGCAAGCGACTCCGGAGCGAGCTGGGGCTCGGCCTTATCGCTGCAGGCAGAAGTCTGTGGTACCAGTGTCTGTCCAGTCCGTCTGATAAAGCCACAGACAGAGGAGGGGGAGCTGCTTTGCAGGAACTCTGAGGGGCTCCCAGAGGGGTTCTTTGCCGGCCAAGAACCGGTGATTTGCCGGAAAAGTGGAGCCACATCCCCGCAGGGGGTGTGGGGGGAGGGGGGACGGCATCTGCGGGGTCATGCAGGCAGCTGCTGCGAGACGAGAGGCTGCGGTAGCGATGGTGAAAGACAGAGCTGGTTCCTCTTCAGACAGCGTCATGCCTTCCGTGGGGGGAGAGCCGGGCTTCGGATCCCTGCCCAGCAGCTCCTCTGACAGAACAGTTTGCAATGAGAGCCCCTGGCCCCGGAGCTGGGACAGAGCTCTCAGCCTGGAGCCCCATGAATGAGAGGGGTACACCCTCCAGCTCTGCCCCGAGTGGGAACATCCATGGATGTTAAGGGCTCTGAGGGGCTCTGCCTCCCTTCTCCCAGAGGTGCAAGGGAGATGTCACTGCCCCTCTCCAGCCCCAGGAGCTGGAGTATTTTATTGAGATCTAAAATCAAAATTTGAAGCCTAGAGGCTGCTGGTCCCTGTGACAACAGTTTTTCAGCTGTCTTTTCCCCTGCTGTTTCAGTCCAGGTTCTCAGTCCCCTTCCCTCACATATTGTCCCATGGCTGGAGCATTCTCTGTGTCTGCCTGGCAAAGCCCCCACTGCCCTGAGCATCACGAAGGACCAAGTCAGGGCCAGCCAGCCAGAATGCAAACCAAACCACAGGGCTGGAGAAAGATGAGGATAGTTAAGCTGAGGCTGATAGAAAGAGGACAGGGATGAGGTAGTGATGGCAGCTGTATAGTCCCTGTTTCCAGGTCTGCTGGATGCCTGTAGGACAGGCCTGGGATATGGCTCCTGGTCTCTCAGTATGTAAGAGGAGGATGTCTGTGGACCATCAGAGGTGGCTTGGGCAGCAGGCTAATTAAACTTCCATGGCCTGATGCTGTGGTCATGGAGTAGCTCTGCAAGGAGGAAATTAGTGGGCAGGAAGAGAGGATTCACTCTCCAGTTCAAGGCTTCTGCAGGAAGCACTTGCAGAGGTAGAGTCTTGAGCTCCAAGTGGGATGGAGTGTGGGTGCCTTCCCATAATGTAGGCCTAACCTGGACCTCTTTGCTCCCAGAGACCAACCTGAGACACACGTGCAAGAAGGTCATGGACTTGGTTAAGGACAGCCACCCCTGGTTTGGGATGGAGCAGGAGTACACACTACTGGGGATCAACGGGCACCCCTATGGCTGGCCTGACAATGGCTTCCCTGGCCCACAGGGTGAGTGCTCCCTCCCTTTCCCAGCCCTTCCACCCTGCTGCCTGTAGGGCGCCACTCACCTAATGTAAAGGCTGATCCCCAACCTCGGGTGCAGCTTTCCCTTTGTGGCTGAGATGAGGCTGGGGACTGCTTGTTGAGAGCTCCAGTGTCTGTGGCTCACAGGAGCTGGCAGTGCTACCCCCACCATACCCTGGCTGCACAAACAGCTCAGCTGCAGGACTCGTTTGGCAAGAGCTGGAGAGCTCAGCTTGGAGAAGCCTCCTCCCCGTGGCTGTTTGGGAAGGTTCAGCATGTTGTGCTGTCCTGCAGCAGCAAGCGAGCACCAAGTGCCTTCTGCTGCCGCCTGGGAGAGGGCCAGGGGTTTCCCAACCTGCCTTCATCAGCCTCTTGCCGGGACCAGAGCTTTCAACATCTCCCTTCCCCCAGGCGAGGAGGAGATCTTGATCTGACCTGCCTGAATGAGGAAGAGCTGTGTAGAGCCTCTGATCCAGCTGAATTTTCTAGCCACGAACAATATCAACCTGTCGGAACAATTGTGGATGCTTGATGTGCTCTGAGGGTCATCGAGGCGCTGGAGGGCAGAGTAAACCAACCTCTCCTTATCTTCTGGCCACCTCCCAGATGATGTGTTACAAGTCCTGTTTAACTGCCTAGATAAGGCTGAAGTTCCACAGCTGAACTGCTCATGCTGCTGGTCCTGGAGCAGGAGTCAGTGGCTCTGTGCATCATGGAGGGCAACACCATTTAATTCCCATAAATCCCTTGCAGATGTTGGCTGGCACCTGGCAGTGGTGGGATTATGTTGCAGTGCTATCACTGCTCCCTAAAGCTCTGCTTGGGTGCTGACTCCTCTCTTCTTTCCAGGCCCCTATTACTGTGGGGTTGGAGCAGACAAGGTGTATGGGCGTGACATTGTGGAGTCCCACTACAAGGCCTGCCTGTATGCAGGGGTGAAGATCTGTGGCACCAACGCGGAGGTGATGCCCTCCCAGGTATGTGTGGACTCTTTCAGTGATGGATATGAATTGCCATGAGGCTGGAATAACCCAGCAACTTCAGGATGCCAAATCCAGTGATTCCCCATGTTTTGTCTTGACGGGGGAGCAGTGCTGCTGCTAGGAGGCCAAGATACATCTTTAGAGAACAGGGCTGGTGAGGAGCAGCTGAGGAAACCAGGGTTGTTTAGTCTGGAGAAAAGGAGCATGAGGGGAGACATCACTGCTCTCTACAACTCCCTGAAAGGAGGTGGTTGTGAGGGGAGTGTTGATGTCTTCTCCCAACAAGTGATAGGACAAGAGGGAGTGGCCTCAAGTTGCATGAGAGGAGATTGAGGTTGGATGTTAGGAAAATTTTTGTCACTGAAAGGGTTGTCAAGATAGTGGAACAGGCTGCCCAGGGAGGTGGTGCAGTCACAGAATCATAGAATTGTAAGGGTTGGAAGGGACCTCAAAGATCATTCAGCTTTAACCGCCCCCTGCCATGGGCAGGGACACCTCACACTAGCTCTGTTTGCACAGAGCCTCATCCAGCCTGACCTTAAACACCTCCAGAGATGAGGCTTCCACCACCTCGTTGGGCAACCTGTTCCAACGTCTCACCATCCCTGGAGCTGTTTAAAAGCTCTGCAGATGTGGTGCTTGGAAATATGACTTGTGGCAGACTTGGTAGAGTAGGCTTAATGGCTGGAGTCTATCTTAAAGGTCTTTTCCAACCTAAATGATTCCACCATTTCTCCTAACTCCCCCCAGGTGTGAGAATCCCTGTTTTGGGGGGCAGGCAAAATGAAATTATAGCTGAGGCAAACTGCAGGAGAGCTCCTTGCTGAGCCTGAGCCCTGGCAGCCCTGTGGAGCTGGATGCTCCCCTGTGCTGTCCTCCCTCCACGGAGCAGTGATACAGGGAACAGCACAAGCCAGGATGGGCTGTGGGAGTGGCATGTGGAGCATTGGGTGTCTGCATCCTGCTCCTCTACCCCAGGAGCTGGGAAGCTGAGTGGGACATGGCCTTGGGGAGCAGCTGGGGGGTGGGATTTGGGTTTGTCTAGGAGTTAACTGGAGGCAGCTCCTGATTGCATTAGCGAGTGGCCAGACTGGCCGACGCAGCTCGGCCCCACAGCCACCCAGCCGCTGGCTCCCTGCTGCTGATGTGGCAGTGATAAGCAGGGGGCTTATCTGCAGGGTGGCTGAGGAGGGCTTTTAACGACCCTGCTGTTTGCCATGGCTTTTCCAGGATCCTTTCTGGCGACTTTCTGCATCCTGGGCTCAGGCTCAGCCAAGCTGTGCCACCAGCCATGAATGTGTCACCCTCTGCTTAGTCACTCTGGGTGGCACAACCCCGGCTCCGGCCACGGAGGGAACAATCTTGGGAAGGACTCACAGGCTCCTCATTTGTTTCCTGCCCTGTTTGCAGTGTGGGCTGGGGAAACAGTATTCAGCCTGGAGAAGAGAAGGCTCCAGGGAGACCTTAGAGCAGCATTCCAGCACCTGAAGGCAGCTACAGGAGAGCTGAGGAGGGACTTTTGACAAGGGCTGGGAGTGACAGGAGGAGGGAAAATGGCTTTGAACTGGGAGAGAGGAGACTGAGACTGGAAATGAGGAAGAAATTCTTGAGAGTGAGGGTGGGGAGACACTGGCACAGGTTGCTCAGGGAGGCTGTGGCTGTCCCCTGCCTGGAGGTGTTCAAGGCCAGGTTAGATGAGGCAGCCTGTGCTGGTGAGAGGTGTCCAGGCAGGGGGTTGGGACTGGATGAGCTTTCAGTTCCCTTCCAATCCAACCCATTCTATGATATCTATATAGGATCCTCCACACCAGCAGCTCCAGCACCATCCTTTAAGGCAGGTGTGGTGCTTGTTTACCTCTGTTTTGATTAAACCCCTCTGATTTGCTCTATCTGCTCATGAGCAGTTTGTTCCCATTCATCTTTACGTGCCAAAGCTGTCCTGTTGCTTAACTTGGATGCTCCTCACCCTTGTTGATGGTTCCCAAGGGATAAAACTCAGCCACACCCCAGGCTGGCAGCTCTCACTGAGGGGTGGCTGGGGAGACACAAACCTGCCCATCCTCACCAGTGCATCCTCTTGTCCTTTCCAGTGGGAATTCCAGGTGGGCCCATGTGAAGGCATTGAGATGGGCGACCACCTCTGGATGGCTCGGTTCATTCTCCACCGTGTCTGTGAGGACTTTGGGGTTGTGGCTACTCTGGATCCCAAACCAATGACTGGCAACTGGAATGGTGCAGGGTGCCACACCAACTACAGCACCGAGGAGATGCGGAGAGAAGGGGGTCTCAAGTGAGTCCTGGGGGCTTGGGGTGTCCTTGGCCATATGGAGCTCTCTAGGAAGTGTGTCTGTACCTATGTGGCTGCACCAGGCAGGGCTGGGGCTGTCCCAGCTCAGTTTAGTTTCAAAGCAGCTGGTTTGTGAGACTGTCCCCTGGGCTGTTGTTGTCACTGCACAGAGGGAGGGGGTGGCAGGGACTGACATTTCACAGAGTGACAATGTTAGGGGCTGGAAGGGACCTCCAAAACTCATCCAGACCAACCCCCCTGCCAGAGGAGATCACACAGGAACACATCCGGGTGGGTTTTGAATATCTCCAGAGAGGGAGACTCCACAACCCCACTGGGCAGCCTATCCCAGGCATCTGTCACCCTCACAGGGAAAAAAAATCCCCCTCATGTTTAAATGAAACTTCCTATGCCTCAGCTTCCACCATTGCCCCTTGTGCTGGCATTGGGCATCATCCAGCAGAACGTGGCTCTGGCTCCTGGGCACTCACCCTGCACATCTTTATAACCATTGCTGAGGTCACCTCTCAGTCTCCTCTTCTCCAAGCTCCCAGCTCCTCAGTCTCTCCTCATGTTCCATGCCCCACTCTGGACCTCTGTCACACCCACACCTCTCCTCCGCAGGCACATCGAAGCTGCCATTGAGAAGCTGAGCAAGCGCCACGACTACCACATCTGCGTGTATGACCCGCGGGGCGGCAGGGACAACTCCCGGCGCCTCACCGGCCACCACGAGACCTCCAACATCTTTGAGTTCTCCGCCGGGGTGGCCAACCGAGGCGCCAGCATCCGCATCCCGCGCCAGGTCGGCCAGGACGGCTACGGCTACTTCGAGGACCGGCGGCCAGCTGCCAACTGCGACCCTTATGCTGTCACCGAGGCCATCATGAGGACAACGGTGCTCAATGAGACCGGCGTGGAGACCAAGGACTATGCTGACCACTGAGGCAGAGGGTGGGTGGAGGTTTTTGTTGCCACACTAGCTCCTTCCATGGGATCTGTGCCTCTGCGGTGTCCTCGGCTGCGAGCTCAGACTCTTTAGGAACCTTGCTTCTGGTTTTGTGAAATGTGGCCTTAAAGTACCTATAAATGCCTATAAATATATCTATATTTTATAGCCAGAGGGAGGGCCTCAACCTATTTTCTCAACCACTGTTGTTTTGTGTTGTGGTGTTTGTTTTTTGTTTGTTTTTTTTTCTGGCTCCTGGTTTTTAGGCTGCAGGAGGGGAGGTTGTTTTGGGGTTGTTTTTTTTTAATACTGGGATGGAATTTCCTTCCTGATGGACTTTACACTGTGATGTACATAGAGCCCTATGTGGGAGCTGCAGCTGCTGCTGTTTGCACGTGGGGAGGGTGGGGGCTTTATTTCCATAGTTCTGTTGCAAGGAAGTGATAATAAATAATTGTCCAGGCTGCCTGGCAGCTGGGCTGTGCTGCAGTGGCTGTGTTTGTCTGGAGCTCCTGCAGCTCCACACAGGGTTTGAAGTGGGTCTTGCTGATGGGTTGTGGCCTCCTGCAGCAGCCATAGAGGAATGGAGATTCATAGAATGGTTTGGGTTGGATGATCTTTGGCATCCCTTCCAGTTCCAACCCTCTGCCATGAGCAGCCTGCTCTACTAGAAAGTGTCTCTACCCTGCCCATCCAGTATGGGCTTGAGCACCTCCAGGGAGGAGGCATCCACAGCCTCTTGGAGCAACCTGTGCCAATGTCTCACCACCCTCACTGGAAAGAATTTCTTCATCTCCAGTCTGTCTCCCCTCTCAGCTGGAAGCCATTGCTCCTTACCACTATGAGCCCTTGTCAAAAGTCCCTTCCCAACCTTCTTGTAGCTGCCTTCAGGTACTGGAAGGCTGCTCTAAGGTCTCCCTGGAGCCTTCTCCAGGCTGAACAGCCCCAGCTCTGTGTGTCCTCTCCAGCCCTCTGATCATCTTGGTGGCCTCCTCTGGGCCCTCTCCAACAGCTCCATGTCCTCCTTGTGCTGGGGGGCACCAGAACTGGATGCAGCACTGCAGGTGGGGCCTAATGGGACTAGAGGGGCAGAATCTCCCTCCTCATTCATCTTGCTGGGGGATCCTTGGGGCAGGTGCCTGGGGCTGCCTTGTCTGGTTTGCTGGTGGCCCAAAGGCCATCTCTTTCCATCGTGATCCCCTGCAAGGCAAACAGAGCAGCCGAGGCTGAGCAAACAGTGGCTGGGGCAGCAGCTGGCGGCGTTTACACAGGGTGTGTGCTGATGACTCAGCAGAGCAACCGAGCTGGGCACAGCTGGCAGCAGCCTTCCCCCCGGGGGACATCCTCAGGTGAGGGAGGGGTGCCCCTCTGCACAGGGACATCCCTTGCTGCACCTCTGGGCCATGCCACTGCAGGGACACTGTGCAGCTGCTTGGGCTGGAGTCTTTTCACAAGATAGAGTGGGGTTATAGATTTTATTCATAGGGTGAATCCTTCAAGCAGGGCATTGCCATGCAGGTGTGGTGTAAAGAACTCCTTGCTCTCTACAGCTCCCTGAAAGGAGGTTGCAGTGAGGTGGGGGTTGGGCTCCTCTCCCTAGCACTATGTGATAGAAGGTGAGGAAATGTTCCAGGATTGTGCTTGGGGAGGATTAGGTTAGAGATTAGGAAAAAATTCTTTGCTGCAAGAGTGGTCAGGGATTGGCACAGGCTGCCCAGGAAGGTGGTGGAGACCCCATCCCTGGAGGTGTTCAAAAAAGGTGGACATGAGACTGTGGGACATGGTTTAATGGCCATGGTGGTGTTGGGCTGGATGATCTGTGAGGTCTTTTCCAACCAAAACAGCTCTGCTGATTTCTGTGGCCAGGCCTTCAAACTGCCTCCATGCTGAAACCAGTGGGGAGGAGCTGGATGCAAGCAGCGGGGAGAGCTTTCCAGTCCCAGGAACACCTTGAACAGCAGGTCAGATCCCTGGGACAGACCTGCAGGATGTGACCCAGTTGCAGTCACCCACGGGTGGGGTTGCCTAGAGCAAGGGAAGCAGCAGCATGACCAGACAGGGGATGTCATGTCCACTCCAGTGCAGCCATGGGGATTTTGAAACTGGATTTGTTTATCTTTCAACCTGACGCAGGTGAGAAGCTGAGAGGGAGGACCTGGAGTTCCTCCTGAAGGTCATGCTGCTGCCAGCAGAATGAGGGCAGCAGGAGCAGGGAGGTGGCAGTGCCCATGTTGCAGTCAGCAACGAGTCCTCTGTGTCTCTGAGCTGTTGAAGAGCGAAAGTAACCCAGCCCCTACTCTGGGAAGGACAAATTTCCCTTCTAGAAATTGCCCTTCAGGATGTTTCATGTTAGCCATCACAGCCAAATTCTCTCTTCTTACCCATTAAAGCCATCACAGGAATGAGGAAATTTGAGCACTGGGACAGCAACTGCTGGATGCAGCTGGAAAATCCATAAAGGACTAAATCTGGAGCAAGAGGAGTGATGTTTATATCCCCAGCTGAACCAGTGGCTGAAAGTACTTCAGCCTTCCTCATGTGCTGTGCAGCCCCTGCTGAACTTGGGAATCCTGTGGATCCTTGTAGCCAACATGCAAATGTCTTTGGCTGGGCACAGCACCCTGGTGCCTCCAACCACTTTGGACCTGCTCCTGGGTCTCACTGGGTGTGATTTCCCTCCTGTATGATTTCTCTCTTAGAATATTTTCCTCTTCAGGGAAAGGCAGTGAAGAAGCTCCAGGGACTCATACCCAGGGGCTCTTCCCTGAGCTGGAATCAGCCCTGGTCACCATTTGCTGGGGATGCTGCCTGCTGGTCTCCATGTGGCTGGAGCTGCTGCATGTGTGGACACTTCCATCCTGATCTTCTTGCTTGTACTTTGTGAGGTCAAAATGGGCCAGAAACCATGTGTCAGGGTTGGGTGTTTTCTCCTAAAGCAGGAGTGGTTCCCATCAACAGGGCTTGGACCGGGGAACTGAGGACACAGGCAAGTTCCCACTCTCTGGCAGTGTTCTTTTAGAAACAGGACTCTGTCCAGACATCTCCTTTTGGGTTTTCTTTTAGCCTTGCTGTTTGCTGCTGTCAAAGGTGGCTTCTTGGGTTCAGGCAGTGGAGCAGGTGCTGGGGATGGAGCCAAGCCTAGGGCTGTGGCGGGCAGACAGTGTCCCTGTCCCCATCTAAGGCTTGGATAGTGCTGGGAGGAGATGCACCAGCATCATGGAATC
>WBNM01008887.1:0-29217 GCA_013399055.1 Ramphastos sulfuratus | reverse complement strand
TTGCTGGGAACCTGGCTGGGGTTGGGCTGTGTCCTGCAGAGCAGGAGAGGTGGCGGGTCCCGGGGCTGGGGAGCGGGAGGGGTGGCGGGTCCCGGGGCTGGGGAGCGGGAGCGACGTTTGGGGTCTGGAGATGCCTCCTGAACCTTTGGTACCCTCCGCAGGCACGGCCACATCGATCACGGCCTGGGCTTGGCGCTGCTCGCCCCGGCGGGAGCAGGTTGCCCGAAGCCTGGTCGCCAGGAGTGATGTTCGTAAGCTCTTTTGTTAGGGTCCGAGCACGCACACAGCCCAGCCCCTCCAGGAGCATCCTGCACCCTCACCGAATTTTGCACGTCCCAGAACCACCGATCATGGCCTGGGTTGGAAGGGACTTCGGGATGTGATCTGCTCCTATCCCCCCTCCAAACACTCCTGGAGAGCGGCAAATCAATGCCCCTCTGGGCTCGTACCTGTACCCACCCCCCTGCAGCCCTCGGCTTGGGGGCAGACTGCAGCGAGCTGCCCTACCCTCGGGCACAGTCTCCCCCGGGGCTGTGCCCCAGCGGCCAGGCTCCAGCAGCTGGCTCCAGCAGATGGCTCCAGAGGGCTGCCGAGCTGGGCACGGGCGGAGCAGGCTGCGGCTGCCCCTTCCTGCACCGCCGCCAGCAAGCGCAGCGCAGAGGGGCACCCAGGGTGGGCCAGCAGCGTGAGCGCCCCACGGCAGGGAGCAGCAGCGTGGGAGCCTGCAGGNAACCTGTGCCAGTGTCTCACCACCCTCACTGTAAAGAACTTGTTCCTAACATCTACTTTAAATCTCCCCTCTGCCAGTTTAAACCTAAACCATGTCTGTCAGCACCACATCTGCACCTCTTTTTAATCACTTCAGGGATGTGCACTCCACTGCTGCCCTGGTCCAAGGCTTGGTGCTGGGCTGCAGTGGGTGGGAGCACTGCTGGGACCCCAGGTGGAATCTCCAGTGAGGCTACTGGGGGGAGAAGCTGCTGTAGTTTGGGTAATGGTTCTCAAGGGCTTTCCTGATGGAGCACCCCAAGGGGTCTGTGGGGAGCCACAGGCCTGATCCCTTGCAGCCCCTTGCTGGGAACCTGGCTGGGGTTGGGCCGTGTCCTGCAGAGCAGGAGAGNGGGGCAGACTGCAGCGAGCTGCCCTACCCTCGGGCACAGTCTCCCCCGGGGCTGTGCCCCAGCGGCCAGGCTCCAGCAGCTGGCTCCAGCAGATGGCTCCAGAGGGCTGCCGAGCTGGGCACGGGCGGAGCAGGCTGCGGCTGCCCCTTCCTGCACCGCCGCCAGCAAGCGCAGCGCAGAGGGGCACCCAGGGTGGGCCAGCAGCGTGAGCGCCCCACGGCAGGGAGCAGCAGCGTGGGAGCCTGCAGGCTTCTCTGTCTTCAGATCTCTTTTTGTCACTGTAAATTCCAGCACTTGGAATTCAGTCCAGGCCTTCAGGATTAGTTTTTTTTTTTTCCTTTCTCCCCCTTCCTCCCCAATCCTGTTATAAAGAGGACATTAGAATTCCAATTCTGCTGCTAACAATAGCATTACCCAAAGCTGCTGGCCAGAAGTGGGGGAGCTGCGGGGAGAATAAAGACCTCAGCTAAAATGTCAATAAGAACTTCTTTTATCCCCCTCCCTGTCTTCCAGCCTGCACAATCTGCTTGGGTCTCTCTATCTTAATGAGCATTAAAATGGTTTCAGATTAGAGCTATGGAAAATTGATTTTTTTTTTTTTTCCCTTCAGAAGCTCAGCTTGGCCTTTAAAGGCCACTGATCATATTTGGGTTTTCTATAAAAGCATCTTTGATCTGGAAGGCTCTCAGCTCATCATGAGATACAGCTCATTACCAGCAATTCAGTGCTGCTGAAGTGCTGCCACAACTGGGAGGCATAGATGGCATGGGGTGGTACTGGACATGCCAGGAGAAGTTAGGGAGAGGTCTGGTCCTGCCCCTCACTAGCCCTACGTAGCTTTCCTGGATTGAGCCTCACACCCACTGAGCACAGCTGGCAGTGGTCAAAGAACAGAACTGTTTAGGTTGAAAGAGGTCTTTCAGATCGTTAAGCCAACCATGAACCCAGCACTGCCAGGCCATCACCAAAACAGGTCCCTCAGCACCACATCCACACAGCTTTGAAACCCCTCCAGGGATGGGCACTCCACCAGTACCCTGGGCAGCCTGGACCAGGGCTTGACAACCTTTTGGGGGAAGAAATTGCTCCTTATGTCCAACCTAAACCTCTCCTGGTGCAACCTGAGGCCATTTCCTCTTGTTCTCTCTCTTGTTCCTCGGGAGAAGAGACTGACTCCCACCTGGCTCCCACCTCCTTTCAGGGAGTTATAGAGAGCCAGAAGGTCTCCCTTCAGCCTCCTTTTCTCCAAGCTGAACACCTCCAGTTCCCTTAGCTGCTCCTCTCCAGCCCTGTTCTCCAGATCCTTCCTAGCCTGGTTGCCCCTCTCTGGACCACCCCTCAGCTCCCCCAGGCTGGGGCTGGGTATGCATCCAGCTGCTTTCACCTCAGTTTGATCCCTGAAAGTATGGGAAGAAAGAGCCCCAGGACCTCAGCCTTAGCTCTGGGTGGGCTGTTTGGGGAATCCCCGGGGACACCCTGGGGGACAGCAGTGTCTTGCTGAGGGGAGGATGCAGCCTGACAGTGCACAATGGTGACCAACCCACATGGCTGAGAACCTCTCCACATGTGAGCATGGGGCTGGGTCCCAGATGCTGGGGGGTGTGGGGGGAAGGGACTTGCTTCTGGCTGGCTGCTGGGAAGACACAGCCATTAGCCTTCCAGGAAAGCTGGTTACCATGGCAGGGCACTGGGAGCAGGCAGCCACTAGCCTTGGCCACAAAACAAAGTGGGGGTTTAGCCTGGGAGGTTCAGATGGACCCAGCAGCTGCAGTGACAGCTCCCAGCTGCCTTGTGCCTAGATGGTGCCAAGCTGAGCAAGCAGTGTGTTGCCCTGGGCCCCACCCACAGATTGGGGGCACTGGGGACCAATTGACTTGATGGTGAGGGGTTGGGGGTGAGCTGGGTTTTGTTGGGTGTCAGAGGAGCCATTGGCTCTGCCCTCCTGCTCCTTGGAAACAGGGCAGCTGGGGCTGTGGTGGTGCAGAGGAGCCCCCAGGGCTGCACCATCAGGGAACAGAATCATAGAATCCTTTTGCTTGGAAGAGACCTCTGAGATCATTGAGTCCAACTGCCAGCCTAGGAGCACCATGGCCACTGAACCATGTCCCTGCTCATCTCACCCACACCCGCACTGTCAGTGCCCTAGACAGGGTCTGCCTTGGTGCTGTTTGCAGTGCAGGGGCAGCTCCTCCTGGTGCTACCTTCTGCACAGGCACCAGTGTGAGGAGCTGGGAAAGCAGAAACCCCACTGAGTTTTCACACCAGAGAAGTTCCCTGACCAGGCAAGGGGACAGGCAGTAGCAAACTGGACCTGGGGAATTTAATTTCTTCTTCCTACAAGTGGGAACAAACCTATGGAGGATAATGAGATGAGAGTCATAGAATCACAGAATGGTTTTGGTAGGAAAAGACTGTCAAGATTATCCAGTCCAACCATTCTCTTTCTCTACCAAGGCTGGGGCTAAACCACGTCCCTCAGCACCACATCTCTGCCTCTTTGAAACACCTCCAAGAATTCAACCACCTCCCTGGGCAGCCTGTGCCAGTGTTTGAGAACCCTTTCAGTGGAGAAGTTTCTTCTCATGTCACAGAATCATAGAATCAGCCAAGTTGGAAGAGACCTCCAAGCTCACCCAGCCCAACCTATCACTCAGCCCTACCCGATCAACCAGACCATGGCACTAAGTGCCCCATCCAGGCTTTTCTTGAACGCCTCCAGGGATGGGCACTCCACCACCTCCCTGGGCAGCCCATCCCAATGCCAATCACTCTCTCTGTCAAGAACTTCCTCCTAACATCCAGCCTAGACCTCCCCTGGCAACCTAAAGCTCTCCTGGTGCAACCTGAGGCCATTTCCTCTTGTCCTATCACTTGTTACTTGGGAGAAGAGCCCAACCCCACCTTGCTCCAAGCTCTTCCAAGGAGCTGTAGAGAGGTCTCCCCTCAGCCTCCTCTTCTCCAGGCTAAATTGCTCTCCTGTCTCTCTCTCCTTCAACCATTTTATTGAAGCTGTCTGCAGCTCCTGCAGTTGTTTGGGTGGCAGCAAGGGAGAGAAGTAATGAAATCATCTCAGTAGAGCTTGCTGAGGGGAGGGACAGGTCGAGCTGTAGCTGTGCTGTGGTCAGGCAGGTGTCTGGTGAGGAAATCATAGAATCATAGAACGGTAAGGTTGGAAGGGACCTCAAAGATCATCTAGTTCTAACCCCCTGCCACAGACACCTCCCACTAGCACAGGTCACTCAAGGCCTCGGCCAGCCTGGCCTTGAACACCTCCCTGGGCAACCTGTGCCAGTGTCTCACCACCCTCACTGCAAACAACTTCCTCCTAACATCCAGTTTCACTCTCCCCTCTGCCACTTCAAACCCATTCCCCTTGTCCTGTCATTCCAAGCCCTTGTCAATAGTCCCTCCCCAGCCTTCCTGTAGCCCCCTTCAGATCCTGGAAGGCTACTCCAAGGTCTCCTGGAAGCCTTCTCTTCTGCAGGCTGCAGAGCCCCAACTCTCTCAGCCTGTTCTCAGAGCAGAGCTGCTGCAGCCTTCTGAGCATCTTTGTGGCCTCCTCTGGACTGGCTCCAACAGTTCCATGTCCTTCCTGTGCTGGGGGGGTCTGAGGAGAGCAGAGCAAAGGGGCACAATCCCCTCCCTTGCCCTGCTGCCCACACTGCTCTTGCTGCAGCCCAGCACTCAGTTGCTGTCTGGGCTGCACTCACACTGCAGGCTCAGGTTGAGCTTTTCATCACCCCAGACCCCCAGGTCCTTTTCCTCAGGGCTGCTCTCAGCCATTCCCCACCCAGCCTGGAGTTGTGCTTGGGATTGTGCCTACCCAGGTGCAAATGTTTCAAGCCCCACTGGATTGATTTCTGCTGGTGCTGCTCTAGCCTGGTAACACAAACCAAACACGTTTGGCCTTCATCCCCAGCACAGGAGGAGCTCTGCTGTCTGAAACCTCAGTGCTAGGTAGGTTCTAGGAGGGCTCTGTAAAAATAGCTGTGGCTAGGGATGGGCTTGGAATATTTGCCCATGGGAGGAGCGTGCAAAGGTGCTGGCTGCTGTTGGGAAACAGCTGCTAGCAAAAGAACTGGTTCCAGCCCGAGCAGCTCCAGCTCCCAGGGTATGAGGGGGGTGAGGAAATGCAGCTGTGATGTGGTAGTGCAGGGCAGGTTTTGACAGCTTTGGCAGCTGCTGATCTGTGAGGCAAACTTCATCCCCCAAGGAGAACGGTGAAATAAGATCAGTCAGAAGAGGTTTAGCTGGGATGACTTCATTCTCCATGGAGCTTAGTCTGGGGTATGGGCCCACAGTGGGGCTGGGATGTTTCCACCTCACCCACATGTTTGCAGGGAACTGAAGCCCACTGTTAGCATCCTGGCTCTATTAAATCAGACATCCAATGCCTTTTCCATCAGTGCCATCAGCCAAGGGTCCCATGGCTCATTACACCAGCCCTTCAGTGCCTAGCATGGCCTTCTCCCATCTTCCTCAACCCTGTGGGGAAGGGAAAGGCTCTCAGGTCTCACCCACAGCTCAGTCTGAGCTGCCTCTCTGTGCTTTATGGTTAGCTGTGCTGCTGTAACACACTGAGCTGAGCTGCTCTCAGCTGTCAGTTTAATGGCTCAAGCTCTTAGATCTTTCTGTGTGGCTATCCAAGGCTCTGCCCTCCTGGCTGCACCCACTGGAAGTTTTTCTGCCTTGTTCCTGCCAAGCTGCACCCTTGTACCTCCTCTGGGTGCTGGAGGCTGTGCCACTGCCTCTGTGCTGCTTGCCTCAGCCTCTTTGGGCGCCTGTGCCAGGACAGGTCCCTGGGGTGGCAGGGTGGCTTCAGGCTGGGCAAAGTGGGTGACTGCAGCTTGGCAGATTTCCTGTGCAGAGGCAGTGGCAGGCAGTGGATATGGACCTTCAGAAGCTCACCATGCTCAGCTCCCACTAGCATGAGAGGTGTGGAGGCAGACAGCAGTGAGGATGTACCAATGCCTTTTTGCCTCCACTTGCCCCATGGTGGCAGGTGCTGGCTGCTTCCCCTGGGCAATCCTGTACCTAGGTCCAGCCCTGGGCCACACCAAAATCCTGTGTATCTTTTCCTGTCACCACCCTGCACCCTCAATGGCCCCGTGTAGGTGAGCTGGGCAGCTATGCCCCATGCAGAGAGCTGGGGGCTGCTGGCAGGAGCTGTCCCAGGCTGCTTGTGTCCCCATGGGGACAGTGTGTTTGATTTTTGACACCTGAGCCCTCACACAACAATCACTGCTGCCTGTTCTCTTGGTGAAAATGGGTTGCAGGGTCACCTCCAGCTGCACTACTCACCACCAGCTCAGCTGGCAGTGGCATGGGCTGGTAGAAGATGCCCAGCACATGGCTCTAGCATGGGCAGAGTCTCCAGCAGCTCCCTGTGTGAGCAGCACTGCACTGATGCATGGCTGGGGCACACATCACTCCTGTTGTGGCACTACTTCAATGATGCCTTCTGCCCTGGCCAAGGCAGGTTTGTCAGGTGTGACTCACCTGCTGGCCCCAGACCTTTGAGTCTTGCTTATTAGCTCATGGAAAACCCTAATCAACAATGACTGGGGAAAGGGAAATATCTGATGAGGGCACGATCCTGGCACAGCCTTGCTGCAGGCAAGAGCAGCAAGGTGTGGTGGTGGCAGATGCCCACAGTCTCCTGCTTTCCCACCCATTATGCAGCCAGGCAGCAAACCCTTTCAGAAAGCTTTACTTCAGAGAGCAAAGTGTTGAGAGCTGAGGTGCCCTCAGGCACAGCACAGCTCCAGCAGCAGCTTGGGCTGAGAGATTAACTCCTTCCCCTGCCTGCCTGGATCCCGATGGCTTTTTGGTCCACCCCATGGTGCATCCTTGGGGCCAGATCTGCTGATCTGCTGTCCTGTCCCTTTCTGAGGCCCTGGATGGTGGGGAAGGGGCTCTGCACCTAGACTGCACTTCTGCTGTGGAGGGATGGTTTTGTTAAGAAGGGGACCCTGAGCTCTGTCACGAAGTGCAGGGCTGGAGCCGCTTGCAGGGGTCAGTGTCACCCTCAGCCTCTGCACCAAGCTGTGGTTTGGCTCAGACATCTCACTCCAGCAAGTGTCAGAGAGTTCTCTCTTCACTCCTGCAGGAGCAGCTGCCAGGACATGTTTCTCCTTGCTGAGGACTGGTCTTCTTGTTTGCTCTGGACACATGGAGTGCCTGCTGAAAAGCAGGAGAATGTTGCTCTCAGCAGTGCAGGGGCAGCCGTGTGATGAAAGGGGGAGCAGGATTCTCCCTGTGCTAGTGAAGGCAGCCAGGTGTGGCAGGGCAGCATGAGCACTATGGGATGCCCCTTGGGTGCACAACCTCCTCTTCCCAAACACCTTCTCCTGGCCTGAGTAGAGGGCTGGGGGGTTTCTTGGTGACCTCCCTGGTATGTAGGGCACAGCTTGTTACCAGCTGGAAGTGGGACATCTGGGATGGCTGCAGAAATTAATCCTAGCAGCAGCCACATGGAGATCCACTGCTCTGGCTGGCAGCTGTGGTGGTCTCAGATATCACCATTCTGTGCCTGGCTGCTCCTCACTACCTCTTTGCTGGGGGCTATCTCCACCACAGCCAGCAGCGTGGGAGTGCTCCTCAGCCCTTTCTGGGGGGAATTCTGTGGATTTAGGTGAAAGTGCTGCAGGTGTGGTTGTGAACTTTGCATGGGAGTGGCTCATGAGACGTCACAGTCCTGGCAGGGTTCTGAGGTCCACCGGGAGGGACAGTACCAAAGGTCAGGAGCGTGGGAAGAGCTGTGGCTGTGGCTGAGTCTGTAGTGGGTTGTTCTCCTGGGAGGTTGAGGTGTGACGGTGTTGGAGGAACATGGTGTAGGGGAAAAGGGAAGTGAAAGAAGTGGGCAGGGAAAGGAGATGTGAAAGCAGGTCAAAGGCAGGTGGTGAGGCAGGGTTAGCAATCTCACTGTGCTGTTGGCCTCTCTGCCTGTTCAGGACATCTCCTGGGATGGCAGATACCCATGTATTGGGCTGCTCTGCTCCCACAGCACAACTTTTCCACGAAGAAGCCCCTCTGGGGTCCCCCATGAGCCTTCACCTCAGCCTGCTCATCTGTGCTGCACAGCAACAGCTCTGCCCAGCACTGTGTGACCCCAGCCCAGCCAGGCAGTGGTGCAGCGAGGGAGAAATGCAAAGCAGTGCCTTGGTGCTGGGGGTCTGAGAGCCCAGCCCTCGGCTTTAGCTGTGCCCTTTTCTCAGGTGAAGTTCTGCTGGGATCACCCAGGGTGAGTGACTGGATCCTCCTGTTCCCAGAGCCTGCAGGTGAGCACAAACAAAGCATGCCCAGAAGGGAGAAAGAGGCTCCCAGGACCTGATCCTCGTCCCCAGGCCCCCGCTGAGCGATGGAGGCTCCTGCAGCGAAGGAGGAGAGCAGAAATCCAGGCAGTGCAATTAGAATTACAATCATAGTAATTAATACCTTGTGTCTCTCTCTCTAAGGATCTTCTGCTGGGGCTCACCAAGTGCTGGCTGGGCATGAACTCAGTAAAGCAAGAGCACCCACGTGAAGGAGATGGGTGCCAGCTGGGTCAGGGCACCTGGGAGCTTGCTCTCCTTGCCCTCATTTTCTCCATGGCTTTAGGGGGAGGATTAAAAGAGAGTTGGCTTAGGAAGGCTGGTCCTGAACCAGACCCCTTTACCCAGGGGTGAGGGTTAATCTGGGGAGGGGAAAAACAGGGCAGGAGCACCTTTGTGTTACCTGTGGGTGCTCTTCTGGGCTTTAGTGAGGTGTTTGCACACACTTCTGGGGATAAATGCTCTCTGCAACATCTCTCTTCCAAGGAGAGACAGAGAGCTCTTGAGCTTGGAGAAGAGGAGCCTGAGGGGTGACCTCTTTTGTAAAGGTATGCAGGGTGAGTGCCAGGAGGCTGGAGCCAGGCTCTGCTGGGTGGTGCCCAATGCCAGCACAAGGGGCAGTTGAGGGTGGAAGTTGAGGCATAGGAAGTTCCATGGAAACATGAGGAAGAATTTTTTCCCTGTGAGGGTGACAGAAGCCTGGCACAGGCTGCCCAGGGGAGTTGTGGAGTCTCCCTCTCTGGAGATAAAACCTGCCTGGATGTGTTCCTGTGTGACCTGCTCTGGATCATCCTGCAGAGAGATTGGACTGGCTGAGCTTTGGAGGTCCCTTCCAGCCCCTGACATTCTGTGGTTCTGTGACTCTAAAGCATCAGTTGTTGCTTGTGCACCTGTCTGGCTGTGGGAGGCTGCTCCTGCACGTGGATTCACACAAGTGGCAGTGCATGGGCTGCCCAGACAGCAGCCAGCACAACAGCAGCAAGGCTGGAGAAAACCCTTTGCAGGGAGAGGCTGGGAGAGCTCAGATTGCTGCCTTTGTCAAGGCCATTGAGAGGTGTCTGCATTTTGATGTCTGAGTAGCATCAGAAGGAGAAATTACTTGCCACTAAAGGGCCCTTTAACATCAAAGACAGAACAAGAGCCAGTGGCTGAAGCCTGCCAAAGCTGGACTAAAAAGCAGCAAAAGGACTGAGCAGCAGCAAACTGCCAGGGGATGTGGCAGGGCAGTTTTGTCCCTTGGTAAAGGGTAGTCTTGTCCCTCTGGTAGAGGAGCCTGAAGACAGCAATTTCTTTAGCCAGGGATGCACTCTGAGGGGAAGCAGATGATGTTTATTATTCTATTACAGCCCCTTGGATTTTCTTTTTCTTTCTCACTCCCTGAATGAGGCTCAAGGTACAGAGTCCTGGAGCATCCATAGGATGAAGCACAAAGCTGGTGCCTGGTCCCTTATCACTTACTGCTCTCTTCTCATTGACCCTAGGAGTGGGGCTGGTGGCTCTCACATGTGGGAGGTTTGGTGCAACTATGGGGTGTATCAGGGAGATGCAGGAGAGGCCAGGACATGCTGCATATTCCCAGGACACTGAGATCCCAGAGCTTCAAACCAAAGCAGTGGGACTCCCAGCAGTGGGAAAGCTAAAACCCTGGCAGAATCAAATCTGGCCAAGGACACTAAAGATAACAGAGAAGGATTTTACAGAGATAAAAAGAAAACAAGAGAGGATCTGGGGTCCCTCCAGAGGGATACAGGTGACCTGGCTACTGAGGATATAGAAAAGGCCTTTTTTGCTTCAGTCTTCACTGGTAACCACCTGAGCCACACCAGAGGGAAGTATCTGGGTCTGGGAGAGTGAAGAGCTACCCACAGCAGAAGAAGATGAGATCTTGGAGCACCTAAAGAACATGAAAGTGAGCAAGCCCATGGAACCTGATGAGATACATCCACAGGTCCTGGAGGCTGAGGCTGCCAGGCCACTAGCCATCACATCTGAGAAGTCTTGGCAGCCTGGTGAAGCTCCCACAGACTGGAGAAGGGGACACATAACTCTCATTTTAAAAAGGGGAGCAAAGAAAACCCAGGGAACTACAGAGCAAGCAGTCTCACCTCTGTGCCAGGCAGATTGTGGAGCAGATCCCCCTGGTAACTCCTAAGGGACATGGAAAAACAGAGGTGAGAAGTGACAGCAAGGGGGTTGGAGCAGATGATCTCTGAGGTCCTTGGACAGGCTTGAGAGGTGGGACCAAGCCAAACTCATGAAGTTCAACAAGGCCAAGTACAAGGGCCTGCAGCTGGGTCAGGGCAATCCCAAGCACAAATCCAGACTGGGCAGAGAATGGCTTCAGAGTAGTGTGGAGGGGAAGGGCTTGGAGGTGTCAATTGGTGCCAAAGTGCCCAGGAGCCAGCCCAGAGGCAGCTGTGTGCTGGCTGCAGCCAGAGCAGGGAGAGCAGCAGCACAGGGAGGGGATTCTGCCCCTCTGCTCTGCTCTGACCTCACCTGCAGTACTGCCTCCAGCTCTGGGACCCCCAGCACAAGAAGGACCTGGAGCTGCTGGAGAGGGTCCAGAGGAGGCCACCAAGATGTTCAGAGGGCTGGAGAAGCTCCTCTATGGGGACAGGCTGGGGCCTGTGAGCTGCTTCCCTGGCACACAGCTGAGCCCGTGAAGCCAGAGAGGCTGTGGCCTCCCGTGAGGAGAGCAGGGGTGTGCAGGGAGGTGTGGCTGCTCACCTGGTGAAAGGTGTCAGCCAGAAACAAATGGGTAATTGTTGTGTCTCAGGTGACCTGGTTGCCTGCTCAGCTGAGAAGCAGGGAAGTGGTTTGGAAAGGTAGCAAACGCAAATGCAATGGAAATGCAGTAGTGTTATGGACTTGTATAGATACAGAGATACAGAGAGCAGCTCTTGCTGTGTGTCTAGCACAGCTGGAACAGCAGGGAGCCCTCTGTGGCAGGGAGGTTGGATTTGCTGATCTCCAGAGGCCCCTTCCAACCCCTACTGTTCTGTGGTTCTGTGATGTGTGGATTTGAGTTCAAGGGACGCTTAAGAAACCTCATGACTGACTGCCTTGCCTGTGCTGCTATGCTGCTTTATTTCTTCCTCCACCACAGCTACTCCAGTGCCTGACCTTTCAGGCTGCTGTGAGCTGACCTGGTCCAGCAAAGCCCTCACCAAGTCACTCATTTGTTCCATCAATTGGATGGGGGAGAGGCTGGAAGAGCAAAAGCTCTTAAGTGAACTCCTGGGTTGAAAGGACTGGAGCTCAGGTCTTCTGGGGAGCAGCTGAGGGAACTGGGGTTGTTTAGTCTGGAGGAAATGAGGCTGAGAAGAGACCTAATTGCTCTCTACAGCTCCCTGAAAGGAGGCTGGAGCCAGATCAGGCTTGGTCTGTTTTCCCAAGGCTTGTCAAGCAGCAGGGCAAGAGGAAATGGCCTCAAGTTGTACCAGGGGAGGTTTAGGTTGGACTGCCCAGGGCAGTGATGTGAGTCACCATCCCTGGAGGGATTGAAAAGCCCTGGAGATGTGGCATAGTTCAGTGGTGACCTGGCAGTGCTGGGCTAATGATTGGACTTGATCTTAGAGGTGTTTTCCATCCCAAACGCGTCTCTGATGCCATGAAAGACTCCTCCCCCCCTTCTAACAGAGGGAGAGCAGGAGAGGGCAGCAGTGCCCCCAGGGTGCTGGGCGGCACTCTGTGAGGCTGGCCTGGCTCCCCAGCACCCACACACCCCAGAGCAAGGGAGCAGGTGGAAATGACACAGCAAACTACAAACTGCCCTGGGGGTAACCTGCTGCTGCCTCACCCAGCAGCCTTCCACCATCGCACTGGTATCAGCCACAGCTCAGTGCTCCTGGCATTTCCTGCTGCCTGTGGCTGAGGACTCCTGGCACCCTGGCTCAGCTCAGCCCCACCAGGTGAGATGTCCAGCACAGGGAACGTGAGGCATGGTCAGGTGAGGCTGTGCTTCATCCCTGTCACAGCTGTGGGGCAACACTTGGAAGGCTGAGAGAGGAACAGGTTTAGCAGTCACAACATGCCAGGTTGGAAGGGACCCCAACCTTTCTAGGTGATAGTGTAGCTGAAATGAGCTGGCCCAGCACCCTGGCAAGCTGAGCCTTAAAACTGTTCAAGGTAGAGGAGTCCACTGCTGCCCTTGAGAGATGATTCCAGCCTCTGACTCCTCTCTCAGGGAAACATTTCATTCTGCAGTGCAATGGGAATATCCCCAGCAGGAGCTTGTCCCCATCACCCTTTGTCTTCTCCATGGCACTGCTTGTGCCAAGGGAGTCTCCATCCTCCTGGCAGCCACCCTGCCTGTCCTGCTCCGTGGCAATAAGGTCTGCCCTCAGCCTTCTCTTCTCCAGACTGATCAAACCCAGCTCTCAGCCTTTCCTCACATGGCAGAGCTGCCAGGCCTCTGAGCATTCTCTGGCACTTCTCTGGCCTCTTTCCAGCCTGTCCACGGTTTTTTTTTTTTGTTGTTACAAGAGGGACCAAAACTGCAGGCAGTGCTCCAGGTGTGGGCTGACCAGCACTGACTTGAGTGGGACAATGACTTCTTTATCTCTGCTGGTAATGACTTTGGTGATGCAGTCCAGCACCCAATGCCTAGGAGTTAATCATGAAGTTGTCTGTGTATATGAGTGCTGGGCTCAATTCTGGGGGCCACAGTATAAGAAAGACATTGAGGTCCTGGAGCAAAGGCATCACAGGATGTTAGGGGTTGGAAGGGATCCAATCAAAGGGTTGGATCTCTGAGTCCAACTGCCCCCTGCCGGAGCAGGACCACAGAATCTAGTGCAGGTTGCACAGGAACACATCCAGGCAGGTCTTGAAAGTCTCCAGGGAAGGAGGGAGAGCAGACAGGACCCAGAGGAAGTGAGATTTACCACCAACACCACAAAGCCTTCCAAACGTTTTTTCTAAAGCAAAAGAATAGTCCAAAAGAGTCAGAAAGTGAACCTCTTGCAGTTTATCAAATATCTTTATAAGCTTTTTTACCTGCTCTGTATTTNCCTTGGACCCTCTCCAGCAGATCCCTGTCTCTCTTGAACTGGAGAGCTGAAAACTGATGCTGTGACATTGCTGCCAGGCCCATAGAACCACAGAATTTTGGGGGACCTCTAGAGATCACATAGACAAACCCCCCTGCCAAAACAGGGTCACCTAGGGCAGGTCACACAGGAACACCTCCAGGCAGGTTTTGGCAGTCTCCAGAGAAGACTCCACAACCTCTCTGGGCAGCCTGTTCCAGAGTCCCAGCACCCTTACAGTAATGAACTTTNAGCAAAGGCATCACAGGATGTTAGGGGTTGGAAGGGATCCAATCAAAGGGTTGGATCTCTGAGTCCAACTGCCCCCTGCCGGAGCAGGACCACAGAATCTAGTGCAGGTTGCACAGGAACACATCCAGGCAGGTCTTGAAAGTCTCCAGGGAAGGAGGGAGAGCAGACAGGACCCAGAGGAAGTGAGATTTACCACCAACACCACAAAGCCTTCCAAACGTTTTTTCTAAAGCAAAAGAATAGTCCAAAAGAGTCAGAAAGTGAACCTCTTGCAGTTTATCAAATATCTTTATAAGCTTTTTTACCTGCTCTGTATTTCAGCCCTGGTGATTCCACACACAATTAGATGACAGGGGTGAGTCAAGGCCACATGCAGATGAGGGAGGCAGGAACACAGGTATCTGTGTGACCCTAATGAGCAAAACCCTCCTAAACCAAATGCCACCAGGCCCTGTACAGGGAACAGTGTGTGCCCTGGCAGTGCAGACATCAGATACACTGAGTTGTGCCCATCCAGTTACATCTTACAAACTGCTGTGTATGGTCTGGGGGATGAATTAATCAAAGGCTCANCCTGTTCCAGAGTCCCAGCACCCTTACAGTAATGAACTTTCTCATCCCATTGAGGTGGAACCTCCTGGATTCCAGCTTGTAACCATTGTTCCTTGTGCTGTTACTGGGCACCACTGAAAAGAGCCTGGAACCTTCATCCTGACACCCACCCCTCAGATATGAACATTAACAATAAGATCCCTTTTCAGCCTTCTCTTCTCAAGACTAAACAGCCTTAGGGTCTCTCAGTCTTTCTTCACAGGAGAGATGTCACATCCTCAAGTCTCAGCACTCAGTGCCTGTCTTGCAGTACTGTAGCTGTGCCACAATGTGCACAGCCAGAGCCTGGGCGCCTTTGTTCAGCTCCTGGCACAGGAATCCTTTTAATTCACACCGTGACCTTGGGTGAGCAACTTCACTGTGCTCAAAATTAACTTTTCTGCAAACGAGGTACACAGATCTCCTTGTGCCAGGAGAGCTGCAGCGTGGCGTGAGAGGCTTTTACCACCCCCAGGTGCCACGCATGGGCTATCCCTCGGGAGCAAGGATGCTGCACCAACTATGGGGTTTTACCACCCCCAGGTGCCACACGTGGGGTGTCCCTCAGGAGCGAGGATGCTGCACCAACTATGGGGTTTTACCACCCCCAGGTGCCACACGTGGGATGTCCCTCAGGAGCGAGGATGCTGCACCAACTATGGGGTTTTACCACCCCCAGGTGCCACACGTGGGGTGTCCCTCAGGAGCGAGGATGCTGCACCAACTATGGGGTTTTACCACCCCCAGGTGCCACACGTGGGATGTCCCTCAGGAGCGAGGATGCTGCACCAACTATGGGGTTTTACCACCCCCAGGTGCCACACGTGGGGTGTCCCTCAGGAGCGAGGATGCTGCACCAACTATGGGGTTTTACCACCCCCAGGTGCCACATGTGGGGTGTCCCTCAGGAGCGAGGATGCTGCACCAACTATGGGGTTTTACCACCCCCAGGTGCCACACGTGGGGTGTCCCTCAGGAGCGAGGATGCTGCACCAACTATGGGGTTTTACCACCCCCAGGTGCCACACGTGGGATGTCTCTCAGGAGCAAGGATGCTGCACCAGCAATAAGGCTTTACCACCCCCAGGTGCCACACGTGGGGTGTCCCTCAGGAGTGAGGATGCTGCACCAGCGATGAGGCTTTACCACCCCCCGGTGCCACGCGCGAGGTGTCCCTCAGGACAGTGACTGTCCTCGACAGCGTGCGATGCCCTGAGTCCTCAGCCACTTCCCATGGGGGAACGGAACTCAGTAAATCAGCCTCAGCGCAGGGCGCGTTCACTCCCCCTCAATCTGTTTGTTTTTGCTGGCAGCGCTAAGCAGGGTCTGCAGAGACTGATGAAAGAGGCTGCAAACTCGTCTTACAGGGGGTGGGAAAAAAAAGAAAAGAGAGAGAGAGAGTAGGGGAAATCGGCTTGCACAGGCTAGCAAAACAAAAGCTAAGGGCAGCACAAGGAGAGCGGTGTGTGGATGCGTGTGGGTGTGTATGGATGCATCCCAGCCTACAGTCCGCGCAGATGAGCTGCTGGAAACCCTGGCAGAGAAGCGCAGGAGTGCTCCTTGGCTGAGTGCGAGGAACGAGAGGGAACGAGAGGGAGCTTTTAGCCGCCCGAGCAAGGGAGAGCCTGCGAGGGCGTCTCAGCAGGAGCCCCGGGAGCGCATGAACTCCTTTGGTGTCCTGCGAGGGCTTTCCCATTCTGAGTCCCACCAGCGCAATGGGTCCCGCAACCCCTGCGCACGGAGCGGTGTCACCGCCGGCGGTGCCTGCCTGTCTGTCCGGCGGGGTCCGGGCTGGGTGCGCTCTGCGGATAGCAGCCCCTGTCACACTCCTCCATCCCGCAATGCCCTCCGCCTGTGTGCCAGCAGCCGCGAGCTGCCTTCCCCCAGCGCTGCCCTCGCTGTGGGTTTCGCTGGCGGTTTTCACTGTTACACAATGCTCGGGCCGGGGGAGACATGGCAAGTGTGATAGAGGGAAGCCTGCTGCTCACCCCCAGCTTCTCGGGACACCCCAGCTTCCCGCGACACCCCAGCTGGGCCACACTCCTGCACCCTGCTGATCTCCGGGCACATGGGTATGGCCTTTACCCACTCAGTCTTGGTTCCAGGCGACCATCAGATCCCTTCTATTTACCTCTTGCTGGACACTTAAAGGGATTTGGGTTATAAGAATAGGAGGAGGGGGGGAGAGGTGACAGCTGGGCTGGGAGAATTACGGGGAGGAGATCAGATTAGAGAGAGCAGGGAGAACCAGGAGGCAGGGCGACCCCACGCTGGGGTAGACATCTCCTTCCCTCGCAGCCTGGACCCCAAACCGGCTCCTTCCGCCACANCGGAGCCGGGGCGGGGCGGAGCCGGGGCAGGACCGGCGCGGCGTGGAGCGGCAGCAGGTAGCGCTGCCGGCGGAGCGGGCCGGGCTGGGCCATGGGGAAGGTGCAGCTCTTCGAGATCCGCCTGGGCGACAGCCGTGTCGTCTACAGCCCCGGGGAGCCGCTGGCCGGCACCGTCACTGTGCGCCTCTCGGGCTCGCTGCAGTACCGAGGTGAGCCCGCGGCCTGCCTACCGTCTCCTCCGGGCCAGGGGTGGCCTCCCCGGGCCGGGTTGCCGCTGCGGCGGTGCGGGGCCGAGAGTGGTGCGGGTGCTCCGGGGGGGAGCAGTGCGAGTGTGCCGGGGGGGTGCCGTGGGGNCACAACCGGCTCCTTCCCTCGTAGCCCGGACCCACAACCGGCTCCTTCCCTCGTAGCCCGGACCCACAACCGGCTCCTTCCCTCGTAGCCCGGACCCACAACCGGCTCCTTCCCTCGTAGCCCGGACCCACAACCGGCTCCTTCCCTCGTAGCCCGGACCCACAACCGGCTCCTTCCCTCGTAGCCCGGACCCACAACCGGCTCCTTCCCTCGTAGCCCGGACCCACAACCGGCTCCTTCCCTCGTAGCCCGGACCCACAACCGGCTCCTTCCCTCGTAGCCCGGACCCACAACCGGCTCCTTCCCTCGCAGCCCGGACCCCCAGCTGGCTCCTTCCCTCGTAGCCCGGACCCCCAACCGGCTCCTTCCCTCGCAGCACGGCCTGGACCCATCACCTGCCGCTTGCCTGAGCCATGGCTCAGCCCCACAACTGTCTCCTTCCCTCGTAACCTGGCTCCATAAGCATCTCCTGTTTCTCACATCCCGGCCCTACAATCGGCTCCTTTCCTCATCTCCCGGCCCTACAACCTGCTCCTTTCCTCATAGCGCAGCCTGGACCCACAAACTACCANCTGCGGCGGTGCGGGGCCGAGAGTGGTGCGGGTGCTCCGGGGGGGAGCAGTGCGAGTGTCCCGGGGGGGGGCCGGGGGCTGCTCTCGCCTGTGGTGCGGGGACTGGGGCGGGGACCCGGGGGGGAGGCGGCGGCCGTCGTCGTGCCCCCGCGCTGGGGAGCGGAGTGCTCCGCGGCTCGCACCTCCTGCCGTGAGGGGAGCGCAGCGGCGAGGCTGATGGCAGCGACCTGCTGAATTATTGCCTTCTATGATTCCTCTTACTTTTTTCCCCCCATCTGATTAAAAAAAAGGGCAAATAAACCAACACCCATCCCCCCGCTAAAATAACCCAGCCCAGCACCGGCTCGTTTCACTGCAGCCTCCGGAGCTGGCTGGCGCCCAGGGCGGTGGCACCGGGAGGTGGCTGCTGGAGCCTGGTCCCAGCGTCCAGCCTTTCCCGGTGCCCTGCGGCCTCTCCGGGCTGCCAGCATTGCCGTGAACGCCGAGCCCTGGTGCTCCCGGGTCTGGGAGACTGCCGAAATGGGTATTTCTTACGGCAGGGTGACGGGAGGAGGCCGGGAGAAGGTGGGCGACGCGATGTCCCGGCTGTCTGCAGCAGGAGGGCTGCCCACCCGTTTGTGAGCAGCTTTTGGAAACATCTGAAATGAACTTGGACGTGTTGAGTTGTGGAAGTACTAGTCTGGGAGACGTCCAGGCTGAGTACATGGTCCTGTGTGAAGGGGGAGAGTGGTGGGCAGGTGGGCAGGCAGGAGGAATCTCTGCAGCGTTGTTGGTGCTGGAGATGGCTGGGATCCATGGGTGGTTCTCCAAGTGAGACCCACGTCCTTCACTGGCTCGTTCAGCCTGTCAGGGCAGAGGACTGGAGTGAGGCAAGCTGCTGGGTCCAGATCTTCTAAAGTGGGAACTTGCTCCCCTGCCTTAAACAAGTCATTCATGTTTACAAGTTAGTTTTGTGCTCAGTGCTGTGGAAATGTGAGGCGAGTTGCTGTTTTCCCTGGGGTTGTCCTGCTTGCTTGCATCTCCCATGTGCATGCTTCTTCCTTTAGAACAAATTACTGAGTGGGAGAAAAGAGCAAAGAATGGAAAATGCAAAATCTCTTGAAAAGAGAGCTCAGCCTGGATGATGGTGCCTCTGCTTGCCTGTGCCTTGCTTTTGTGAGCACCGCTCCCAGTTGTCTGCAGTAGAATTTTTGGAAGCTTCCTGAGGAAAAACATATCTAGGACAAGTACAGGCTTGTAGCCTGTTTAACTCCTGTCAGAACAAACCAGTTGCACATCCAGTGTCTATCACTTTGGAGGGTACTCCCAGACAGAATTCTTCCAGCAAGACATCTTTAGTGAATTGTGGCTGACTTCCATCCTTGCCCCATCCTGCTGACTTCTACCCCAGTTCCTGGAGGTGCCTCTTGGACAAGATGAGAGTGTTTGGCCTTGGAGGGCTCAGCTGTGCTGGCTGCTTGCACCGTCAGCTGGGCACAGTTACACCTTGCTGTTGCCCCTAAAACTCCCATCTTGGAGAGAAGCTGCCAGGTTCTCTGCCTGATTTCATTTGCATCCCAGTGTGGTGCAGCTGGTCATTGTGGGGAAGGATGAAGGTGTCTCTTTGTTCTAGACCTTCTTTTCTGCTTCCTTATTGCTCTGACTCTGTGAAACTTTGAGATCTGATGTAAGTATTGGCAGAAGCATTGAGCCAAAATCTGAGGGGGGTGTGTGGCTGTTCCTTCTTCTGTGCAGAAGTGACCTGAGTGGCTGCTTTGGGATGAGGTTGCTGAATGTTGGCTTCATCAGCTGGGGTGGAAGCTTTTGATAACTGTGTCTGAACCTGCCCAAATAGGTCACGCTGGGATGTAATATCAACATCTGCAGAGCACAGTGTGACTCTGCTGCATGTCCTCCTCATTACTCTCTGGGTCTCTGGTGTTTAAAACCCTAGCACTAAGGGTTTCTCAGGTGTGCAGCCTCTCCTTCCTTCTGGCTGAAGGAAATGTTTCACCCTCAAAAGAGGAGATTCATGTAGCTGCTGGAACTTCCTGGTGTGACAGTAGGCAGCTCAGCTCCATTCTGGAAAGAGCTTATAAAGAGCCTAGACAGCCCTGCTGAGCGCCATGGGCTCAACAGCAGAGGCATGAGACAACCTCTGCCATACTTTCTGCTGGGGTGTGGGGATGAGAGGTGCATGGCATCACCTTGTATATAGTATGTGCACCTCCTCCTCCTGTGACCAGCTGTGACTTTTCAAAGGCTGGTAAACAGCTCCCAGGAGAGCTGTCCTCACCCATTGCATGTCAGGCCCACAGCACCGAGGCTCGGTGCTTTCCATTTCCTGAGCCAGACTGCTGTGGTGGCTTCTCTGTGTTGTGGTTTTTGAGATCACAAATGCCAACAAGCCTGCAGACGACTGTTGCACAGGGTAGCTCCTTTTCGGGCTCTTGAAAATTGCACCTTCTGCAAGGTGGACCATACAAACAAACACAGCTCACCCTGCCTTGCTAAACACATTAGAAAGCTTGGGTCATAGGAGAGCATAGCTGAAGACACACCTTTTGGGATCATAAATGCTCCCACCTACACCAGCTTCCGTGCCAGCCCTGCTGACTAGCAGTAAAGGCTGCTCAGCAGCCCATCGTCTTCAGCTGACCCTGCAGCAGCATCACAGTGATGCCTGGCCTTTGGTGACCCTTCTGAGGAGGCACCTTCTGTGCCAGGGGGAACGTCCTTCCTTGAAAATTTCTGAGCCTCGGGGGAGTGGCACTAATGGGAGCACAGGATTCCTGCTCATTGTGCCTGGCTTGCTGGGTAAATCATCAAACACGGGTGTACAAAGAATAATTAATCTGAACAGGAAGCTGGCACTGGGACAGCTGGAGATGGAGTTAATTTCGGGGAGAGGAGGGAGGGAAATAGGTTTGTTCTGAGCTGGACAGGCAGCCCTGGTTGCTGGCAGGAGTGTGCTGGAACAAAGGCTTTGCTGCTCGGGGGTGCTGGAGCACTTTCCTCTCAACTCTGTGGCTTCCAGGGTCGGTGCAGATGATTTCAGCCCTGCTGCCTGCCATTCAGTGAGGATTCTCATGGGCAGAAGTGTAATGGCAAAATAACAGCCCTCTTTCCCAGGCCACAGGGAGTAAAGAAACTGCAAGTGCTTTCTGGAGCAGATTTCATCACTTTGCTGTTCTCTATTATTTAGCTGTCTAGGTTTATGCAGTGATGACTTAAAATCACTGTCTTGAACTACAAAGCTCCAAACACAAGTACCTACATCTGTGCTCTAGGAGTATCCAGGTGTATGGCTCCCATTTCTGCAGAGCAGAGAGCCTGTGAATCATCATTTCCTTCTCAGATCTTAAATGTAGTCAATATTCTCACTTCTCCTATGGAGAACTGAAAAAGCCGGTGATGAAGAATGAAGCTGAAAAGCAGATCACTCAAATCCTCTGTGCAAATGGAGAGATGACTTCTGTTTCCCATGAAGGGCTGGAGGAAGAAGTTTGGGTCTGGCTAACACTTTAGGTGGTTCTGATGCTTCATAGATTCATAGAATGGTTTTGGTCGGAAGCGACCTTAAAGATCATTCTACTTCCAACCCCCCTGCCATGGGCAGGGGCACCTCCCACTACACCAGGCTGCTCAAAGTCCCATCCAACCTGGCCTTGGAACACCTCCAGGGAGGGGTATCCACAGCCTCCCTGGGCAACCCGTTCCAATTTCTCACCACCCTTAAGTAGTAAAGGTTTGTATAACCTGTGCCCTTTGGGAGGGGAAGAGGTAACACCAAAGGACTCTGATGACCATGATCCTCTCTATCACTTGACCTCTGATCCAGAGGAAAACAATGTTCTGCAGAAAGGCTTTGGCTTGGGAAGATGATGTTAAGAGAGGATTGATTCAGTCTAGGGTTGGTAGTCCGAAGCTTGTTCTGTCCCGAGTCAGAGATTTGCCTTCTGTGAAGGTGGATTTGAAATTTCTGCGCTTGGCAGCACAGGTCACGTCCACACCATCGGGGCAGGAGGGACCCTGTGCCCGGGCTCAGCTTCAGGGCACGGTGTGAGGGGGGAGCTGGTGCAGTGCAGGAAGGGCTGGGTGTGTTTGGGAGCCAGGAGCAGATCCGAGGCAGTTGCTATCTTTGGTGACACCGGCAGTGCCGGCTGAGGTCCTGGAGCCGTCTGGCATCCGCTGGCAGCGGTGAATGCCAGGCCGTGGCGAGGCTGGCACCGAGGCACTGGAATGCTCATCTTTTGCCTGGGCAGCCTGGATGGCTCCTGCTGCAGGGGAAGTGGATTAACTTTCTGCTCTCATTGTCTGCAGTGAGACAGCAGGGAGCTGTGTGGCCAAGTCTGTCTGAGGCTGTGGAACAAAAGAGGGATTTTTTTGCTCTCCTGGCTGGCTGGTTGCTAGAGCACCAACTCCTCTGGAGTCAATAAGTACTCGTGAGCTTGTTGTGTGCCTCTCTCCGCCTGTGCACCACTCGTGCTCATCTGAGAGGCTGCGTTCGCTGCTTTCCTTGGCCAGCGGACGTGCTGCGGCCTCCCAGCTCTTGTTTAACAAAATGGGAGAGCAAGTGGAGCGGAGTTCTGTCTGTCTGATTTGCTTCCAAGTGTGACAAACAGGGTGTGAGTGCTTATTCCTCCCCTGGAGCGGCGCAGAGCTGGCAGAGATGTAGCTCATCTTTCAGGGCTGGAGTCAGGTAGGCGGCAGGGAGGCTTCTTGGCTGGGAGGAAGAAGCCTGTGGATTTCCAACCTTCTCCTTTCCATCCTTCTCCTCCCCATCCCTAGCATGCCCCTGGAGGCAGGGTCAGGTGAGGAGGAGCAGCTTAGGGAGGGTCTCAGGCCAGCCTCTCTGCCAAGGGAGGTGTGGGCACATGGTCAGGCCTGCTCTCCACATAGTGTGTGGTGGAATAGCTTCTGCTGAACATTACCCTTGGGAAGGAGGAAGACTCTGTAGAAGATGCATAGCTAGCACTTGACTTGAAGTCATGCTAGAGGCTCTCACGGCCAGGAAGAGCAGGATGCACATGCAGACCATCTTCTGCTGTCTGGAGAAGGGGATGCTCAGGCTCTTGCAAGAGAGGAAGGACAATTGGGGGTTTGGGTTGTACTGTGAAGCTGCTGCAGACCTGACCTGTGCCAAAGCATAAAGAAAGGTGCTCTGCCAGGCACTGGGGCAAGGCTTTCCTCCTGCTCCAGGCAGCTGCTCCTGAAGCAGCCTGGCAAGCAACCAGTGATGGCTTTTCCTTTGGTGCCTCTTTCCTTGAGGGCTGATTGCTGAAATACCCAGTGGAAAGCCTTTTGGCTACCACTGTGACCTGTGAAATCTCACAACAGGGACTGCTGTGGCAGTTAATTACCTCTTTGTGCTGCTCTTAAAATCTGTCACTCTTCAAATCTCTCGCGTGGAAGTGCAAACTGCTTAGAGGAGAAAATGAGCAAAGGACCAGACTGCTGCAGGTCAGCAGATTTTTGCCTTCTGCAGAGTTGTGCCTCTGTGTGCTCTGAGTCCCTGGGTCGTGTCCAGGGTCTGAAATAGGAGGTGAAACAGCTTCAGACCGCAGAGATGTGCAGGTTTCTGTCTCCTTGTCATGGCCTTTAAAGAGCAGCTCCACATCCTCCAAGTCCCTCAGTGGCCAGTCAGAACTAGCTGATGGGGTGCCAGTGATGAGCCCCAGGTAGGTCTTTTGCTGTGAGTAAGCTCATGGGTAGAGACCTTTCAGCAGAAAGTGGGTAACTGGCTGGGTACTGCTTTGCCCAGCTCCAGGTGCTATGTTCAGAGAGTAGGTCAGTGCTGTGTGGTGGAATTGAATGGCTTGAGCAAGCTCCCACATTTATATCTAGACCTTGAGATGTCAGATCATGGTGGCAGGCACAGTATGAGGGTGTCCTGAGGGAAGGACGGACACTGCATTTGATCCTCTTGGATCCTCACTCCAAAAAGGACATCGAGAAGCTGGAGCATGGCCAGAGAAGGGCAACAAAGCTGGGGAAGGGTCTGGAGAGCAGGGCTGGGGAGAAGCAGCTGAGGGAACTGGGGATGTTTATGCTGGAGAAGGGGAGGCTGAGGGGAGACCTCGTTGCCCTCTATGACTCAGGCAGTCTGCAGTGAGGTGGGGGTTAGGCTCTTATCCCTACTGTCAGGTGATAGAAGGAGAGGAAATGACCTGAAATTGTGCCAGGGGAGGGTTAGGTTGGGTGTGAGGAAAAATTTCTTTGCTGCAAGAGTGGCCAGGGATTGGCACAGGCTGCCTAGGGAGGGGTTGGAGTCTCCATCCCTGGAGGGGTTCAAGAAACCTGTGGCCATGGCGCTTTGGGACATGGTTGAGTGGCCATGGTGGTGTTGGGTTGACAGTTGGAGGTAAGGATCTTAGAGAGCTTTTCCAACTCAGACAGTTTTATGGTTCTAAGATAAGGGTGGCAAGCTAGTGCCAGCCTGAAATGATTTGGAGACCTGGTTTCAAAACACTCTGAGCACCGTAACCCTGATTATAAACTGGAGCTTATCGGATGTCTGTAGCAAAAAGGCTGTTTCCAAGAAGCATGAATCATTTCTGGAGCACTAATGCTTATAACTTCCAGTCCTTTGTTCTTCCTGATGGAACCATCCTCCTGGCACTTCTGCCTCCAGCAGCTCAGGCCAGAGGTGACAAAGCTGCAGCCACTTGCTGTCCAGCCCTCCTGAATGCACCTACCTGAATCCCTGATATTCCCTGTGGTAGACTTCAGTAAACCTGCCTTGGAAGCCAACATCTCCAAGGAGGAAAGCTCAGTGTGTGGGAGTCAAATTGGTGTGTGGGGGTTGATTTTGTGTGTGGGTTGAGTTCACAGGATCACAGATGTTAGGGGTTGGAAGGGACCCATTGAGATTGAGTCCAACCCTCCTGCCAGAACAGGACCAGGCAATCTAGCTCAGGTCACAGAGGAGTACACCCAGACAGAAGGAGACTCCACAACCCCTCTGGGCAGCCTGTGCCAGTGCTCCGTGGCCCATACAGTAAAGAAGCTCCCCTTTGTGTTGAGGTGGAACCTCCTGTGCTGCAGCTTCCATCCATTGCTCCTTGTCCTATCCCAGGGAGCAAGTGAGCAGAGCCTGTGCCCCCCCCTCCTGCCCCCCAGCCCTCAGATAGCTATGAACATTTGTTGGTGTGTGTGGGTTGAGTTGGCTCCTTCTAGACAGGGAGTGTCAGGTCCAGAGGTTTAGCTCTTTGTCCCAAATGCTTCATTTTCTGTCTGCTTTGACCTCTGCAAGTGTCCAGCCTGAGTGTGGGGTCTTTGCCAACTTGCAGCACTCCAAGCAGAGTGAGGGTTTGTTATGTACCCTGTGCTCTGATAACAAAAAGAAGTCATTTCCCCAAACTGATGATCTTGCTATAAATAGAGAATCCAGCTGCTTGCCTTGAATGGCATCAAAGAAAATCATAGGAGCAGCTCTTGTGTGGAGTGAAGTGGATTCTGGCTGCTTCCTCCAAAGACACTGGTGCTGGGGGATTTCTTGACAAGTGAGATGTGTGAAAGCAGCACTGCAGAGCTCAGTGCAGTGTGTGAAATCTTGAGCAGGGAGCAGGTGAGGCGAGGCGGCTGGGATCCCACGCTGCACCTTGCTGCCTCCCCACTGCAGCACCTGCTAGGAGGCACCAAACGCACTGTTGCTTTACTGCTTAGAAATAAAGCTCTTCAGGAAGAGGCACTTGAAACCTCCCATGCTTAGGAGGAGGCGAACTGGCTCCTGGCTAGTGCTTGGGAGCTGCAGCAGCACTAAATCATTCGGAGGTGTCTCAGCAAATTCTAGGTGCTGAGTTGTGAGTTCCGCGGCAGGGCAGATGGACCTGAGTGCGGTTCGCTTGGCACCTCTGCTCTTGTGTCCTGTCCCTGCATGTGGGCTCCATCCCCCACCCCAAAACTGGTGTTCCCAGGATGGCTCAGCAGTCCTTGACTCCCTGCTTTAGTCCTCATGGTCTTGCAGGCAGAGGCTCACTCGGGACACCTGGGTCTGGCAATATTGTCCAAGCTGAATCCTCTCTGTGTGTGGTGGGGACTGTCCAACCTGTAACAGCCTTTTCCTGGGGGGGGCTGGGTGCTGAGCTGACTTGTGGAGTGGTCCTCTCTGGTGGTGGGGAGCAAGTGCTGGGGAGTTCATGGCCAGGAGAATCTCCTGAGCTCCAGGGAGGGGATGCAGAAACATCACCTCCTCTCCTGAGCATCTGCATCGCATCTGCAGGGCTGGCTGTTGCAGAGGGGACTATGAGAGCTGTGTCAGGCTGTGTTGTGCATGGCAGCAAGGATCTGCCCAAACCAGCATCAGCCAGCAGGACTTGTTCTAGCCCTCGCTCCTGGAGAAGTCTATCTGAGAGTCTCAGAAGAAAATGAGTGTGACTCAGTCCCGCAGCACGCCTGGCCCACAGGAGCCCTTGTTCTCTGGCATTACAGTAAGCTTGTTAAGCATGAATTTCCAGAAGTCTTTGAAGCCTTTATTTAGACAGAGCCTGAAAAGGGAGTAGGCTCTGGTGAATCAAGTTCTTTGTGGTAAGCAGAGAAACCTGATCAGTAGCTGTTTATCTGCCTGCAGTGGCTTTCGCACCCTGTGTGGAGGGGGAGATGCTCCTGTGGTGGGGAACAGAGGGGCTGTCTGCAGGGGAGAGCTCGTGGAACCTGCTCTGGGCTGTGGGAAGAAGGGAGCAGAGCTGGCAGTGGTCACAAACAGAGGTGTGTTCCCAGGACATCAGAGAGCTCAGCCTCCCTGGCTGCCCTTGTCTCAGGTGGATTGCAAGCTTGCTGTGCCTACTGGGTGGGAGAAGGTGCCTGGCTGTGCACTTGCTGGGAGAGCACAATGGAGTTTAAGGAGTCCAGAGAGGCAGTTACAGCATGGACCTGACTGATTTTAAAGCACCCAGCAAATGCCTCCTGAAACCTGCAGCACTTTGCAGTGGCTTGTGGTGGGGTTTCTTGCCCAGGTTTTCCTTTTTTAGACAGCCAAGTGAAGTGTACAGGAATATCCTAACTGCTTTGCCTAAAGTACTGCTAAGTGCTGGGTGGAAACCTATTTCAGTTTGGGTGAGCTCTAAAAAAAGAGGTTCCACTCTTCTGTGTCAGTGCTGCTCAGCCTGAGGAAGAGTGGCTGTGGCCCCTGGCTGGATGAAGTGTTGAGTGCTGGCAGTGCCTGGTGTCCGTCAGCATTCCTGTGAGCCAGGGTGAGCTGCTGGCTCTGCTCCACTTGTCTGGTTGCACAGTGGGCATCTGGGGCTTGTAGTCCTCTCCCACAGGGCCCTTCTAGGGGCCAAACACATGTTTGTGTAGCCTTGGTTTGCTTTGAAGACTGTAGCCTGCTTAAATGCAGGTTCTCCAGGGCTCACAAAAGGAAGTTTAAATTGCCCAAGAAATTGCTCTGAGAAAGATGACAGTAAATTTAGGGTTTGAGTAAAACTCTTCTGGACTTCACTGAGATCCTACATAAGAGATGTTTCTGTACCAAACTGGCAGCATCTGCTGCTCAGAGGTGCCTGTGCTGGCAGGCAGGATCCCCACAGAGGTGGTGAAACTGCTCTGGGTAGTGGTGCATGAGTGAGACAGGAGCTGGGCTGTACTGAGCCCTGCACAGAAAGGAGGATAAGGAGGAGGCAGTGCCAGAGGTTGTGTTATTTGCTGGGGTCTGCTGGGTAAGAAGCTAAGCTGCTCTTAGCCAAGGTGTGACTGCTGCTGCAAGCCCTGCCTGAGGCTTGGTCCCATCCATCTGTGAGATCTCAAATGGCTCTTGTGGATGGGGTGACCAGAAGTAGGTCTGAGGGAGAACAGACATGCTGATCTGCAAACAGCCCACAGCTTCCCCCTCTCCACTTCTGTCCAGAGAAGGAGAAAGGAAAGAAGTTTCTTAACACCAAAAGTTGGCTTCACTCAGCAGAGGGGTTGAAGATCCACATGAAACACTGCCACTGTCTCCTCCAGCCTTCTGCTCCTCAGCCTCTCTGCAGTTTTCCCTCAGATACTCGAGGGATGGATGTGAGAGAGGAGGCTGTGACTGCAGGCAGTGTGGCTGAGGTGGGTGGCTGGCATGGAGACACTGGTAGTGAGCTGTGGGAGCTGCCTCTCTGCCAACGTTCCCTGCAGTGCCTCCTGTCTGATCTGGCTCTTCCTGGCACTCAGGGACATCTGCATCTGCCGTCCTGGCTTGGGAGGGAGTTGCTGAGTCCTCAGCTGGTTATGGTGGTGCACAATTGCTCTTCTTACAACCTGAGGGCTGGCATTACCAACCCCTGCCCGTGTGTGGCAGCAGGCTCTGTGGTGCAGCTCTGCTGGGTTGTGCCACCTCGTTAGGATGGGACAAGAGTCTGGGCTCCCGAAACTGGTCTGGGATGCCACTTTCTCCTTCCCTACTTCTCCCATGGCCACCGTGGAGAGATATTGCCAGTCCAAGGCCCAGCTGCTTCTGGAGAAGCCTGTGGGTGTGTTAGTTGGCAGGCTGGCTCTGGGGTGGGTGGCAGAGTGTGGGCACTGACAGCTGTGTGGCTGTGTGTCACTGTACAGCCCTGCCAGGCTGTGTGCACAGATTCTGTGCTGCAAACTCCTCTGCCCTTGTGGGCTCTCAAGGTAGAGTAACCCCATTCCTGCCCACCCCTCTCACCCGGGCACAGCACTGAGACCTCCATTGATCTGAAGCTTAATGCCCCCTAAACTCATCCTTTATTTTGCAAGAGGCAGTTTTGGAAAGAGGGGGTGCTGGGGAAGTCCTTTCTGGAGCATGTGAGAGGAGACCTCCTGGTGCTCTACAACTCCCTGAAAGTTGGTGTCAGGTGAGGATCTGCCTCTTCTACCCAGTAACAGGTGATAGGATGGTAAGAAACAGGCACAAGTTGCACCAGGGGAGGTTTAGGTCGACATTAGAAGAAAATTCTTCACTGAAAGGGTTCTCAAAGACCGGAACAGACTGCCCATGGAGCTGGTTGAAACCTCGTCCCTGGAGGTATTTAAGAGGCAGGGATGTGGCTTAGCAGCAGCCTTGGTGGCATTAGATAATGAGTGGACTTGATGATCTTAAAAGTAATTTCCAACAAAAACCGTTCTGTGTTTGCTGAGCAGTGAGGCAGTTGTGGCAGCAGCAGTGTGGGGGATATGGGTGAAGGGATGGCCAGGTTCAGGCACTCAGTCAGGGCTTGTGTGCAGATGCTACAGCATTTCATGGATTCATTGAATAGTTTGAATTGGAAGGGACCTTAAAGATCCTCCAGTTCCAACCCTCCTGGCATTGGCAGGGACACTTTCCACTAGCCCAGGTTGCTCAAGGGCTCATTCAACCCAGCCTTGAACACTTCCAGGGAGGGGACATCCACGCCCTCCCTGGACAGCCTATTCCCATGTCTCAGCACCATCACTCTCAAGCATTTCTTTCAAACATCCAGTCTAAATCTCCTCTCTTCCAGCTTCAATCCATTCCCTCTCATCCTGTCAGCACAAGCCCTTGTCCAAAGTCCCTCCCCAGCTCTACTGTAGCCCCCTTCAGGTACTGGAAAGCTGCTCTGAGGCCTCCCTGGAACCTTCTCTTCTCCAGGCTGCACAGCCCCAACTCTCTCAGCCCGTTAGTACGGAGCTGTGGGTGTCTTTGGCATGGGGCTGGCAGACCCAAGGCACAACCTGTGGGACGTGCTGGTCCCCCTGCTGCCGCCCGCCGCCGAGCCGCG